>VUQJ01030913.1:0-10998 GCA_015108635.1 Andinoacara biseriatus
CCAGCAGATCTCGCACATCTCCCCGCGGCCATTTCCTGGGTGTAAATTCTTCTGATGTTAAGCGATAAATGAGCGGTTTATAAATAGAAATTAACGAATCCTTCCACGGCCGATCTCCTCCGTCTGTCCGTCCGGCGCTGCTGGGCTCCACTGACAGCCGGTGAGAACCAGCCTCAAACTTCCCGCAATAATGGCGCCAAACCAATCAAAAGTTAGGTTAGCATCAGCTGATCTGGCATCTATACACGGATGTCTGGGATTGGTCAGTTATGGCGCTTTCTCAACAGGCATTGGCTCTTAGAGCCGGATGTTTTGTGACTATGGCGGGTGACTGACCAAACTGCTCAGTTTTATTGTTTACAGCAGCTTAAAAAGTATAAAGTTAACGCAGACCAACACTCACAGATACAACAGCATACACGTTTGATAAGTATAATTAGTTATATTTCAGTAATTTTTTAACTATTTCCCACTGTGTTCATCCAACTCAACATTTCCTGTATGTTTCAAATTAAAAGCACCCCAGAGTGTCAGCTGTCAGAATCCAGTCATTTTAATGAGGCTTTAATTATGAAAGATTCTGTAGCTCCTCAGCCCTGCCTGTGTTGTTTTCTTGCCTGCTGAAGCATCATCGGTGAGTATTATAAGTTAAATTAAGCACATATGAGAGTAGTTACTGCAGATAACTTCACTTTGAGAGAAATTATGCACTTCTATGATTGAAGTAAGTTCTGTTTGTTCATAAGCTCACTGTGTGTATGAAAATGGTGTATGTGGTGATACTTGTATGTATTCCTTTGTGCATCGTGTTACAGTTTCACAGTAAAATTGATGTCAGTAAATTCTAAAAGATTTCACCCCTGAGTCACTTCAGTGTTTGTTGACTTACAAAAACTGTTTTCACAATTATTTTTGGCCTCATTTAATGTCATTTTGAATGCATTTGTATAAAAATGTGAAATGATGGCGTTAGCTTTGACCTCACAGAGAATTTCAGCCCTTTGACTTTTTTTTCCACCCTGTCAGACTTTAACTGTGATGTATGCATATAGTTTTTTTTATTAAAATCAAATCAAAAACAAAAAAAATGTCTCAGCTTGAAAACATGTTTTATTGCCAGTCAATTATATTCTAAAAACCCATTAATTTATTCATCAGAGTAAATTGAATGAAATTTAAATACGTGCAGCATCTCAACCCGTCCAATCTGCCTCATATCACAGAAAAAAGTTCTAATAATAAACATTTTTTCTAATATTTAAAAAAAAATTCCTTTAATGTGATTATCGCTCACATTCACTGCAGTTCACATTTCCGACCGCTAGATGTCAGTGTAGGCGGATTTCTGTGGAACCATCTCCCAGTTTGCATTCAGGAGACAGACGCTCTGTTTTTAAGATTAGGCGGTCAAGCTATGATCAAGATTATAGGTAGGGCTGGATCAGGTGACCCTGAACCATCCCTTAGGTATGCTGCTATAGATCTAGCCATGAAGCACTGAGTGTTCTTCAGCAGTTGATCAGCCATTTTACAACTACTTTTTTAAGAATTTTTGAGATAAAAATAAGTTTGTAGACGGCCCTAAAATGGTTCAATTACTGCCACCCTGAAGGCCTGTAGCCCAATAACAAAGACACCCTGATCATATTTAAGATTGACGCATTAATTAATGGTAGGACTTCTTTGAGCGAGTATTACTGGGGTCTAACAGACATACACAGAGTGGTTTTATCAGGATGTGTCTGTTCACTTTGTGACAAAGATCAAGAGCTACACAAACATGGTGGTTACCCTTGTTAAATTTAAATCCAACAGAGTGCTTGCTGCACTGTACATAAAACAAATTAAAGTTTTTATTTTTTAAAGGTTGCATAAAAATATAATAAACTTAGAAGTTATAAGAAGCTAACACTTTTTCAATTTGATTTCCATTTTGGACCAATTTTAAGCACTAATATTCATCTGGAGATTCACAGAATCAATACTAGACACTGAGGCTGTACCACATGTTCCATGTTGCATGTTCCACTTAAAAGTTCATGAATACAAATGTAGAAACACTTTAAAATATGGGCCACCTTTATTTTGCATATAAAGAAAATAAAGCAGGAACTTTAGTTAAATTTGTGGCAAATTTAACGTTTGACATGTGCTGATGACTCTTCTTTCTTCTTCGAGGTACAAAGGTGAAGCTTCACTTCTGTGGCACCGGCTGATCTGTTGAAAGAATTCATTGTTTAATCGCATGGTTATATTTTGTGTGCTTATATCAAGAGAACGAAAATACTTTCTTTTTTTTTTTAAATTTAAGCCAAATTATCACAGGTAGATGCTGCCTTATTTTTACTGTAAGCTTAGAAAGGCATCATCTATTAACACAACCAGGGCCAGACTTAAAACCGTTATTTCTAAATCAAGTGATGCAACCACTTATTACTGATATGGGTGCTTTAATAAAATTGTGAGGTCTTACCAGGTCTCTGGCTAACTTGTGATGCAGCAGCTCCCGGGTGGTGGAAGGTGGCTCACCAGGACTCCATGCTGACCTGGAACATCTGGTCTCACGGTGTGCAAACCAATCCACGTCTTCAGGACACCTGCTGCCTCCCTACTGCCCTTTTAAATTTGGGGATTCAACTACATAAACTCCACTCTCTTGAATTCACATTCCTGACTTAGTGTATCTGAAATGAAAAATTGGACAACAATATTAAAACCAAGAATGTGAAAGAGTTTTTTTCACCATTATTAAACAGAGTGGGGAAATAAACTTCTCTATATAGTGATTTGCCATCTAGTTGCTGTACCACCCCATTAAGTGTAGTTTCTGCTGGCGTGGGCATGTTCGCATCAGCACAGTGCGATGAGGTTTATTTATTAAGTACACTAGGACAACAAGTCCTAACCCAGGGGTGTCAACCTCCACGCCTCGAGGGCCGGTGTCCTGCAGGTTTTAGATGTGTCCCTGATCCAACACACCTGAGTCACCTCCTCAGTATGCAGTCAAGTTCTCCAGAGTCCTGCTAATGACTTCTATATTTGACTGAGGTGTTTTTGTTTGCCCTCGAGGCCTGGAGCTTGACACCCCTGTCCTAACCACTGTCTATTTCACCTGCTTTGGTGCGAATGAAAGTAACAGCTGCACCGAAGAGGCAACAAATAAGACAACCCTCAAAAAGGTGGCCACCATCATCAAGCATCCAGAGACGAGCATCTGCAGTCATGCAGCCAGAGACCGGTGCTATTTTGAGGTTGTAGCTCCTGATCTTGGAGGACTTTTTCCCCTCCATTCCTCTATCTTTCCTTTTATCTAGTCTGTGCCCATGTGGTGCAGACTCATAGTCTGCCCTGCGGGCCTGGTGTTCTGCCCCTGTGCCTGGCTCTCTGGGGCGGGGTGGTGGCTCGAGTGGGTGACCTGTGGTTCTGGTTGTCTTCTGCCACTGGGACTGTGCCTGAGCACCCTGCTTGTGCTGGCTGGCATCCTTCCTCGGCTTTGGGTCTGTTCGCTGTCCCTCGGCTGATGCAGTGCTTTCTGGGTACTTGTGCTGCCAGTTTTCCACCTACATGGCCAGGGTACCCGTCAATATTTTTTTCTGAGGCCCTTAAGAAAAAAAACGAATAAGGCACCTATGATGTCATCACTTCCCCATTACTGGTGTCTAAGGCCCACACAGTCACTCACTGAAGGATGACTTGGCCACACACTTCACAAACAGAAGAACATAAAGAGGAAGTGAAGTGAACCTGTAAGACATTCATCCATATCCATAAGTCTCCAACAAGTCACCTATCAACTTCATCAATCTCTTTACCCAAGGCAGGCGTCGCAGCACTTTCGATCATTCACACTCACCAGGTTACAAAAATCATGACGTGCATATCACGCCAAAAATGACACCAAAGCAGGGTTCACACCAGTGTGACATCTCTTTGTAAGAAAGATTGAGAAGCTTCAAAGTAAACAAGGTTTATAATTTATTATGTTAAGAGCAACTGGAGCCATCGCCAATGGCGTCGTGGCTGACGGCGTCGCGTCGTCGCGGCCGTTGAGAGTGTTGCGGCCGTGGCCGTCGAGGCCGTCGTGGCCGTGGCCGTGGCCGTCGAGGCCGTCCTTTCAGCTGTCACCATCGTCGCTGTTGTCACCTTCGCGCCCGTTGCAGCCATCTTTTTGGCTGTCCCCATCGTGGCCATCCTTTAGTTGTCGCCGTAGCAGCCATCTTTTTGGCTGTCGCCGTAGCAGCCGTCTTTTTGGCTGTCGCCGTAGCAGCCGTCCTTTCGGTCGTCGCCGTAGCAGCCGTCCTTTCGGTCGTCGCCGTAGCAGCCGTCCTTTCGGTCGTCGCCGTAGCAGCCGTCCTTTCGGTCAAGGCAGCCATCGTCGTCACGGCACTTTCGACCAACTGTGCAGTTGCTGCACAGTTGGAGGAGGGGTGAATATCTGAATAATTTTCCACTTATTTGACCTTTTTTTCAGTTCAGTTATTACCTGAACGACCTCAAAAGACTAGCCTGTTTTAACCAATTATTAACAGATCCACCTGGGGATCAGTATCCAGGAAAATTGAAATGCAATGCAATATTTTGGACTTTCAGACTATGGTTTCAGGCTTGCTTTCAGAATTGTTAAAATTTGTTGCTGATTGCTTTGTTTCATAACAGCTCTTGATCAGCTTCACAGCTATCACAAGAATAGTCAAACCAAAAACTGACAGAGCAGCTACCAGGCCATGATGTCCTCTACCGACTCCATCCTCCTTCCCTCCATCCTCCTTCCCTCCATCCTCCTTCCCTCCATCCTCTGTGGTTCCTCCTGTTGGACCTGCAGGTAGGAACAGGTGTGAGGTGTCAGCTGTCAGGTAGGTGATGAGTGAAGAACAGAACAGAATCCATTTCCTCTTCAAACTGCTGTCAGACATTATCTACTGCACTCTGATCACATCACTCAGACCAGCTGCTTTCTACAACAAGGTGTGACTCAGGCGGTAGAGTGTCACCTGCCAATCAAAAGTTCAGTGGTTTGATGTAAACCACATTAAAGTGTGATTACGTGTGTGAATGTTTAAAACTGTGTAAAGGTATATAATAAATCACTCTACAGATGTGGGTGCATGTGTGAATGTTGGTGGTAAAATGTGTTCAGACTAAAAATGTGCTGTAAGGATCAGTCCATTATCATTTAAAACATCTAAGAGATAAAACAGAGTTTAGTTAAACTCCAGTGCTTCTGCTGCCACAACCTTTGGTTGTTGTCTGATGAGCAACTTTATCCAAAACAGCAAAACATAACCAATAAGAAATTATAACATAGATCAAATATGCCAAAATAGCTCACAAAGAGAGCTATCATATCTGAAATTAAATAAAACAAAATGAAAATAAAAAAGTAGCTTAAATTTCAATCTAAATAAAATTGTCAGAAAGTAAAAGTCTCAAAGCAAAACATTAAAAAAAAAAAAGCTGATAGCAGTAAATATCAGGTGATGTGTCAGTGCTATCGTGGAGGCTGATGTTTCCCATTATCGCCTGTCCAATTATGAAATGGAAGGACCTTTTTACTAAAAAAAAGACTGATAGAACTGAAGTCTAGCAAAGGCAAACAGAGCCCCATCCACATCAGTGGTGCTAATTGTGAACAGATAACAAGCTTAAAGTTAACTCCTGTCTGATGAAGATTTATGCATTGAGGGTTTGTTAATTTCTAATGTATTTATATAGTAATTTATTTATATATTTGCAATATTGTATTGAAATATTCTGTATTTTATTGTCTAGTTAGTGATTGTAGAAGTGCACTAGATTCACTGTTCATTAAGTACAGTCAATGAGTAATTATGTAAAATAATTGTGATTTCAATATTGGCCAAATTTATCTTCCATCCATTCTCTTTAGCTTATCCTGTTCAGGGTTGTGGGGGTGATTTAGAAACACCAGTTAACCTATAACCCCAATAACTACATGTCTTTATACTGTGGGAGGAAACTGGAGTACCCGGAGAAAACCCCTCAAACAGGGGGAGAACCCCACACAGAAAGGGCCGAGGTGGATTCAAACCCAGACCTTCTAGCTGTGAGGCAACAGCACTAACCACCGTGCTACCTGCTCCTAAACACATCTAAACCTTGTGGAAAGCCTTCCCAGAAGAGTTGAAGCTGTTAGATGAAGTTTATCATACCTCATTAAATCCTTTAAGCTAGCTTTGTGGTACACTCCTGTGGTGCAGTATAAAAACAGATACCCACAGTAGGTAATGATGTGATTGAGCCTGTCTCACCTGGGTCAGTGACATTCAGGTAGATGGTTTCATTGAAGCCATCTCTGTCCCCACAGTGAAACTCGTACGGCCCTTTGTCACTTCGGATCAGATTGCTCACAGTTACATTGATGGTGCCATTGATCCTGCCACAGTCCATCACCTCCACCCGACCCTTAAATGTCGACTCCTGGTATGTGGCAAGTGTGGGGTGTCCGTCTCGACAATAAAAGATATATTTGTCACTGCCGGGTCTTTTTAGCCATATGGATGTGGTGTCAGTGGGAACTGGAAATTCCACAGTCACATTCTTGCCAGTGTGACATGTGAAGATCCGCTGGTCTGGAACATAAAAGAGCACAAACAGAATGAAGAGACGTCACCTGCACAGCAAACAACCCTTTTGCTGTTCAGAGCCACGCACCAAACTATCAGTGAGGAGTTAAGAGGAGGGCTCGGTGTATCTGTATCTGTATAAAATATTACATGGCTCCGTTAGAGAGCCTCATTTATGGAAGTGTTTTTGCCTTCAGCTATAAAAGAGGTGGAATATGCAAACCACAGAGGGAGGACGATCCACGTGTGTTCTTTCACATGATCAAACTTCCTGCCCTTCAGTGTTTGTGTGCGACTGAAAAAATCTCAGATATCTGTCATATTGAGCCATGTTATGAATTTAAGGTGGCTTTAATTATAAAACATAACACTGCAGTAAAATCCAGCCAATGTGAGGAGCGAAATAAAGGATACAAAGAAAATTTAAACTGCAAGAAGCAACGATAGGGCCCTTGCACCCAGGAGCATGTTGAGGCACAGTGTGGTCAAGCCGTGCTTTGCGGTTGCTATGGTCAGGAGCCTCACAGGGTCACCTGAACATTTTTAGCCCAATAAGCCACTCGGATGTTGTGTCATTCAGCCACTGAATGTCTCCAACGCAGGGTTATAATAGCTTTGGATTTTACATCATAGTTTAGTTTTATTTCATCTTTACTTTTGTTCTCTAATTCAGTTAGTTTTAATTAGTTTGTCGAGTGGTTTGCTCATTTTCCTTTTTTGTTTAATGCTTAGTTTTAGTTTTTTCATAGTTTGTCAGGTGCAAGATTTAAGGTGCAAGAGGGACTATTGTGTAATGAAAACTCAACTAAAGCTAGCACCCATCCATCTAATCAAAATTTCATGCCAAGTTATCAAAATTCAGGCAGTGCCACGACCATACCCTCCAATGAAAACTCCCCAGTTTCACAGTTTAGAGTCACCCTTGTCTGTGGTTTGCACTGACCAAGCATGAAGTTGATCCCATTAAAATTCTAGGAGGATAAAATATGAGGGTTGGAAACTGCAACAAAATTGCAAAATACAAAATGGCGGACTTCCTGTTGGGTGCAGAGGGTCGGGCCAAGCGGATTTTTTTGTGCCTCTTGACACATTACATATGTCTACCAAATTTCATACATGTGTGAAACACGAGTGAAACTTGAATTAAAGGTGGCGCTATAGAGCCATTTTGGAAGTGCCATGTGTAACACCATTAAAATTCATAAAATCTTCACCAGACCTGATACATGTGCAAAATTTCATGAGTTTTTTGAGCATGTTTAGCTGTTCAAAAAGGTAATTTATTAAGAGAAAAAAAAAGAGCGCGTTCACATACAAGTGCTTGGTCCATAATAATATCCTCACCTCAGACTTTCATTTTCTGTGAAATAGAAATTCTGATACCACATCATAAATAGTTTTGCTCTAACTTTTTTTTTTGTTTGTCTTTAGTAAACAGCCACCATAACTTTTCCACAGCAGGCTCTTTAGATAGTGACCTGACCAAGACTCCACTAGAACCTAGAAGAAACATATTTATGAGGGCATTTTGTTTTTCTTCCACACACATTAACAGCAAAGGGCAGAAAGTTTGATCATCTTAAATAACTAAAAATAAATATGAATTTGCTCAAACCTGCGGGTCTATTTAGGCACCGAAATTAATAATATGACGATGAAGCACGATGAATAAAAAAAAAAATGCTAATTAAATCTCAGCTACAGGGGACACACAGCTCACAAAAGTCAGCCTGGAAGAAACACTGCTCAGTAATAAATTATAACCTTCCAATAAACTAATTCAGAATAATGAAGTTAGTGAGTTCTTGTAGTAAATTCTGCTGGATTTAAAGCCAGCTCAGCCTCACCTGTAGAGACCAACGGGACGCAGAACGGCAGTAAAATCAAGAGGAGTGACGCAGATCTCCCAGCAATCATTTTTTCTTTTTTCTCCCCTCTTCCTTCAGGTGTAAAAACCTTTAAACTTTCTCAATAACAGATTCTTGTTGATGGATGAGGTTTTTTTTATATACGCTAAATAATCTTATCCCAATCCGGTTCCTCCTTGTGTCTTGTATCTTTTACATTCGTCGACTGAAAACTGAATCCCCAAACTTCCCACTAACAGGTGCGCAGAGTTATAGTGTAAACCAATCAAAAGATGCCTACACATCTCCTGACCTGACACCTGTACAGATCTCATTGGGAGATCATACGCATGGGCGTGGTCACTCTCTGAGGGTGGGACTATTTATCTATGTCCGGCAGTGAACCTGCTGGAAACCACCAAGCCTGTTTTGTTTTTTTGGTTGGTTGTTTTTTCCTGGCAGACAGACAATAATAATATTTATTGCGAAGTCTTAGAAGGATCATAAATACAGTAAAAATATTATCTATGGCTGTGGCATTGACCCTTGGTTGGAGTTCTTGCACCACACCAGACAATAAGAGTGAGAGAAGGTGGTCATCTTACAGATAAATGAAATAAAAGCAGCACATCCAGCGAGAGCGCCGCAATGTGAGGCAGCTGTGGGTGGATGGAGACTTGCTCTCTTTATACCCATATACACACTCACAAGTAAAACACTGGGACACAGGTTGCGATGAGATGAGTTTGAGTCTGTGAGTTTTGCAGCTAATTTGGTTACAGCTAATTTGTTTACTTGGCAACAGGTCAGTAAACTCAAAGTATAAAATGACAAACACAAAATAACTAATACATAAACTGTAGAGCTCTAAAAATAATTCCTAGATTACAACACACAACACCTATAATATGTATTTTTTACAATCACCAATAACATCCACAACTTTTGATTAATCACCAACCAGCAGTAACTTAACAAAGTAAGATGTCACATCCACACCCTCTCAAAACACCCACATAAAAAAAGGAAAAAAAGAAGGAAGGAAAGGAAGGGAGGAAAGGGACTCCTCCACAAACAAAAGACCAAAACTCACAGTGGTGACACCACACACTCACCAGACCAAAATGGATGCCTGACCGAAAAACCACGTGGATCACCTCCCCAAAATGGTGGCCACACATGGCCTTAGCTCTGACTTTTCACTGACATTCCCGTTTAGAGCAGAATTTCTGGTTTTAGTGTCTGCATTTCCCATTTTACTCCCCTGCTTTGTCCCTTCCAGACCACGTGTCTTTACAGGTACCTAATATCAAATCCGCCTCCTTACTGTGCACTCAGTGGCGGCTTTCACGCTCTCATTCACACAATCACGTGACCACGGCGTCTATTTACGGCTCTCTTACAATGAGAGTACCTTCCAAATTAAACCGAATTAAGGCCGAATGAAAACTTCCTCATTTTTCAGCGAGGATGTTAGGGACTCAATCTTACAGCGTGAGCTAGCTAATTTTACTTCTCCTTTCAGCGAGGATGACTAATTTGCGTGCCCGTCCTCAGGTTTATACATTCCTCGGGCCGAGCCGCGGCTATCCACAATAAACAGACTCTTTTCAGCGAGTCAACTATAGTACTATTTCCACACCTCAGTCCGAGCAGACCTGCGATAACGCAGCGGTAACCACTTGAGGACTTTTACACGTACACGCGTGATTTAACTTTTATGTACCTTTATTACCGTTGTCTTTGTGTTCCCTCGGTTTCCGGGAGACTGGGGATCAACAGCTGATGGACGACCTCCTTAGTGGCCTGGGTCCGAATTTCACGGCCCAGAACTTTGTTACCTGGCTGCCGGCAGGCTTCAGTCGTCGTCCTCCGGCGTCGATCAGCAGTCTGCCCTGGAAGTACCCGCTCGAAGAGACTAGAAAATGACAGGTTCAGATCATTTTATAACAACAAGGATCAAACGCACAACTCTTATTTTACTAGCAAGGGAAGCCGTCCTCTGCGTCCCTCAGGACACAAAGGAGGGATCTTCACCGAGCCGCTGCCTCCCGCAGCTTTTATGCACACACTAAATACAATAAAAGTGACATGACTAGTGTTTCCGCCTGGTTACAACATTCAGCAGTACTTTTCCAGTTAACCATATGTGAATGTGAGTTCACACAACTTAGATGTGTGCGCTTTCATGTGCCGACTTCATTTACATATGTGTGAGAGGTGTGAGTAGGTGTCCTTTGTTGTAACTATGAGGAGGAATTTCTGTGTGTGTGTGTGTTTGTGTGTGTGTGGCTGGGACAGCCTGTGATAAGGATTGCAGTCTTCCTGTCATAAATACCACAAGCCTGTCCCCGTTAAAATAAAGTAAACCAACAGGATTATATACAAACAGAAGATATGATAACTGATAGGAAACCAAACTAAGAGTTCATACATTAATTCCAACAGCAGGAACTTTAGTTAAATTTGTGGCAAATTTAACGTTTGACGCGTGCTGATGACTCTTCTTTCTTCTTCGAGGCACAAAGGTGAAGCTTCACTTCTGTGGCACCGGCTGATCTGTTGAA
>VUQJ01030915.1:9807-20945 GCA_015108635.1 Andinoacara biseriatus
TTTACAAATTTCAAAAATTTGTAAAAATTAAAAAAAAAAAAAAGATTGAAAATCTGTCTGCAACACTCTATAGACCTTTGCCCAATGAATACTCATAGTAAGTTTCAAAAGAATTTTCTAATTAATAAGGAAGGCGACTGACCTTAAACATCAATGCACATTATTTCCTAAAAATTTTGAAAATTTGTGAAAAATAAAAAAAAATCTATCTGCAATATTTTGTTTGACCACTGCCCAATCAATATTCATGGCAAGTTTCAGAAGAATAAGACGAGTAAAACATCAATGTGCAGTATTTCTTGAAAAACGTACTTCTTTGTCTTTCGACTCAGTGAAACACACTAAAGTTGTGTCTTCTTTAGTTTCACCTGCTGACATGACAAAAAGCGCTGTGTCCACCGTCATCCATGATGAAGACTGGTCTGAAAAATAGAACAAGATCACATAAAGATTTGAATATGCGCCTTTTTAATATGGCACAGTATTTTACACCACGAAAATATTTTGGGAAGTCACTCCACCCAAGTTTTTTAAAAACTGTTTTCTGTAACTAAATGCCAAAGGACCAGTAAGATTTTAAATTCTGTAAAGACTTTCTGCAAACCTACTTTAATCCAGTCACTGCCGATTGCTCCAAAATAAATAAACTAGTTTAAATAATGACACAGCAACCTCATCATAAATGATGACCCAGTGATTACAGTCTTTTACATGATGTAAAAGACGGGAACAAGAAAGTTCATCTTTGTGATTTATATTCCGAAATCTACTGGGAAAAATACTTTATGTTGCACCATCACAGGGAGCGTCAACTAAAACAGTGGTTTCTTTTCATTCATTTCATTTCATCATTATTTTTTTGTTAAATAAATAATGTAATATGCCCTGTGTTGTTTGTTCATCTAAAGTTGCATTTAAATAATTTACACAGTGGGAAACTGTCCCAACTTTTTTTTTAGATGTGTTGCTGCCATGAAATTAAAATGAGCCAATATTTTTTTCCTAAAATGGCACATTTTCTCAGTTCAAACATTTATTTTCTATGTTCTATTGTGAATAAAATATGGGTTTATGAGATTTGCAAATCACTGCATTCTGTTTTCATTCACATTTTACACAGCATCCCTGTTTTTTTTGTAGTATTGGATCTGTTTAATACCAACCAGGTCTGTGGCTAAGGCTGAGTGGTTGGATGGTTAGGTAGACGGTTGTTGTGTCGGGGACATGGAGCTGGTACTGCAGAGAGCTGATACTCCCATCGTCTTCTAAAAAGAAGCTTCCTTTCACAAAACTGTGATGCCAATCCTAGAAAAGTCGGAAATATTTCTGCTCAGACCCATCATACACACAGACAGACATACAGACTGATAAAATGTCAAGGCATTAACGAGGAAATGTTACAAAAAATAAAATAAAAAATACTACATGTACAGTTTTCCCTAATTACTTGTAACCTATTAAGTTTTAGTATGTGTGATCTCAGCTTAACACAATCAAACAGCTTCCCTGTTTGACAACAAAATACATTTATTCATTCAGCAGAAACCAAAACTAATTTGCAGCCCCTATTAACAGGGGGACTGATCTTGTGATAGGGAAAAAGTGAATAAAGCAGTCAGTCATAACAGTTAAGTAGCTAGCTTGATTAACAGAAAGTGCCATTGTGATAATTGCCACTCCAATCTTCACGCGGCATATTCATTATTACCCAGTTAATGTCAGCTCAGCAGCATGAAATCACACGTTATACACAGGCTGCGCCAGAGGAGGGCAGAAGTGTCACACTGTGTTTCTGCTGCAGCCAGAAGTAAATCTTCCTCGAGGACCTGATATGGCAAATTGGAGTCCATTTAACTTTGATAAATACAGACTTTTCAATCTTGGGCCAGCGGTCATTCAAAACTATCAAGAGGCTACTTTGGCAAAATTTATGAATCCTAATATTTCTCTCGTTTTGAAATCCTGTTGTTCTTATTTCTGGCAGCGCGACCGAAATGAGGTCATAATTTGAAATTGAACAGGAACATCAACACAAGGAAGTTCATTCCACTCATTGGAGACACATTAAATGAAAACACAGTTGGTGTGGACACACAGTAAGAGGGCATTGAGGGCCAACCACGTCTGGAATAGGCTATATATCCTTTTAGTGGACAAATAAATCACCAAGTTAAACAAAGAAAGTACCATAAAGACGGAGCATGTCACTCCTTTAGAGAAAAGCTATTTTCTCAAAGTATTTATCTTGGGCTGAAAGGCATAAAAGATCAAACCATAACACTTCAGAGGTTTGTCCAGACAATATTAAATGAGGGGAAATGCCATAGGCGCCCATCCACTGCTTAAAGACATCAGAATTAATGCCCCCACAGAGAGAGGGTCAGCCTGCAGACTAATACAGGCGCTGTCACCTGCTCCGGCCACAGGTCTGATTTACTGTTTCACACAGGGTCACAGGACACCGAACCAGCCACAAACGCAACACAACACACAGGAGCACGCATTTAACCCACAACCTTTCCATTATGTTACACTTATAACCTATACATAAACACAAATGCTCAAAATGAGTAAGAATAAGCCTTACTGCGTGGGCTTCTGTTCATGAAGGCATATTTGCATCCCACAAGGCACGCACACACATTCACAGCGTTACAAAAACACACCCTGCTCTCCACCCGCCACCTCCCAGTCATCAGCCTGTGGCAATATAAAAGTCAATATGGCCAGCAGAACTTCCCCTCAGAGGTAATCTCTGGACAACCATTCTTTTACCTCGAGGTTGTCTGGCCTTTTCCAATCTCAACACTGCACTTGGACCTGAGAGATGGAGCAGGAGGCTGTTATTTTTATTTATTTTTTTTACTTTTTTTTTTCTCCTTTGCTGTAAAGCAAACCAGCTGAAGTTAAGCCAAAAAGAGTAAAAACAAAGAGCGTGAGATCAATACAGTGTATATCTATCTACCCCAGGCTAAATTCGCCCATCAAAAATACTGCATGACACCTGGGCAAGCTGTAGAGGGTCTTATGATGGGGTCCCTCACATGAGAAGCCCACCCTGCTTACTTAGATTTTCAGTTTGGTCAGTGATTTGGTGTTTGCATAAATGGTAAAGCTTTAAGATTCATAATATAGAATTTTACTTATACAAAATAATATGTATACACTCTAACTCATGTATAGTTATTTTAAATTACCTCATTAAATTAAATTTTCTGTAATCAAATCCTGCTAAAATGTTGCAAAACATGAAGAAACTGCTGCTAAAAGCTCAGGTACAATCTTACATTTCATTAAAACAGTGTCTTTAATGGATAAAGTCTGGATGCTCTTATAATTTAAAATTTAAAAATAAAAAGTCAGTTGATGTCGGTTTTTATCACGAAATTATTTCAGTTGGTTAATTAAACAAAAATGAACATTGCTCTATGGTTCCAGGTGTACATGTCAATGTAACAGACCAAAAGACTCCGGAAAAATTGACAGGTTAATGAATAATGAAGTTATTCATTAGCTGTGAAGTCAAAAGGACAGAAGGGGGTTACCTGTAAACCTGAAGGCTCTGGGATTTTGTTGACTTTAATGCTGCTGGATGTCATCGTGATTGAGCTCGACAGAGACGAACGTCTGCTGCGAGCTGAAGAAGGCCGAGAGGATGATCGGATGTCTGTGACACACACACACACACACACAATCCAGATGTGAAAATTCCCATGGACAAACACAAATGTCGTTTACTGAAAAATAAATGAGGTGCAGCCCATGCCTTCCCTAATTCCTATCAGAAATCCATTTCCAAGTTCATGTGAGGATGGCCACTTTGCATTTGGATTCTGGGAAAGTGCGATCTTCAGTTCAGCCTCAGTTTAATTAATTAAAGAACCATTTGAAATCACAAGTGGTACAACAGCACCCCTTCAAATCAATTTCTCGCACAACTTTTTTCCTCGAACACTAATAGAAGCTCGAAAATATCAATTCGCTAATGAGTGGCCTGATTGTTTCGAAGCCTGGGAAATCGAGATGCAAAGTAATGTGATGGGGTTATAAGCAAATTACCGTAGCAAAGACATAAACAGGCCCACTGTCGTGGTATTTGTCACAGATCTATTTTGCACTGATGGGACTATTTTAATCTAGAGAGCCAAATTATAGCTTGTGTGCATACAGACAAAGATGCACTAAAACGTGACCCCAGCAAAATCTTCCACGAGTTCATATTGAATGTTGGGGTAATTTTTCAGCGGACTGAACACATAATCACTCTCACCAGTTATTTGTTTAAAAAAAAAAAAAGAGAGAGTCAAATTTATCCATGTCTGAAATGGCTAAAATGTATATCCTGGGCCAGTACTGGTTTCTCCTGACAAATCTAAGACCAAATGAGCAGTCAAAATTGTTTTTTAGCTGGAAGAATAACCCATTCAACATGTGCGATCACGTAGCATCTCGTGTCAGAGCCTTGTTAAAATGTAATGCGTATAAATCAATACATGGGAGAGGCGCAATAATGTGATAATCCCGACTACTATCTGGAAGCTCATTTGTTTTTGCAGTGGTGGTCGACTGGGCCTCCTCTCTAATCCCTCATCATCTCCCCAGTGAGAAGTGGTGGAATCCTCCAAATCAATAACATGAACATGGACTGACCACTTAAATCAACCCCATCTATCTTCCCACTGTGAGCCTGTCCTTGGCTCGCTCATCCTGGACCTCAGTTCTTTTCAACACAGTGCTTCCAAAGTGAAAAAGTGGAGTTTTACATCCACTTTTAAAAAGATAAGTGGCTCGAGAGGCACACATTTCTCATGTTTGTAAGAAACAGTAGCTTGGTGAGATGAAAATCACAGCTTCAGAATCATCATGTGGAATTTCAAAGTGATGGAAAGCCTGGAGTTTTCTTCGGAGTTGACAGAGCTATTGTCAATCTCTTAATGGCAGAAATGATTACTCAAATCAAAACACTTTACAGTCTCCTCCCTCCAAACAAGCTACCCTAATTGTGTGGCTATTATGATGTATGGACTGTCTTAATGAGGTGATTTGTCACAAATTGAGTGGAAAAATCGATCAATAACGGAGCAACTGGGAAATCTGTGTATGGGTGCGCATCCAAATATGGGAATCTTTTGTATAACTGCTGTATAGCTGCTTTTTTATGAAAAATATGTAGCTAACAGTCAAAATTCAGATATCCTTTTTTTATATTAGTTCACTGTAAAAGGTCAAATCCTAGACCTTTCTTTGGTGCCGTCTCTGACTCTGCCCGTTGACTCGCTGCCACTTTTGTTGCTGCCACTGATGGTGCTGATGTCACGGAGCTCTTTGGTGGGCTGTATGATTGACTGCCAAAGTTCAGCCTCTTCAGTTTGGCATCAGCCTCAAGTCTCTCCAAAGCAGCAGTTTGACACTGCTCTACTGTAGACACAAACAATCTGCAGAACTGACAGCAGCAGGAAAGCAATGATGATACATGAGCAACGCTTTGAAGTAACAAACAGGGACATAAATGCTTATATTTTGATGTTGGGCAATGTTAGGCAACGGAATGAGATATGTTGCATAAACACGTGGTGCACTAGTCTTCTATTAATGTTCTGAATAGGTGACATAATAAAATATATTGCTAAATCTGTTGCATTTGAATAGCTTCAAAAGTCTTATTTTAGCAAGCAATAACAATAATAATGATGGAAGCCTGAAAATTCAAATGCAGTAAATTTCTATTTTTGGCACAACTTCAGTATAAACCAGATTAATAAAAAGTGTTTCGATTAAAAACCTGGGATGATGCAGTACAGTACAGTATGTGCTGCATGAATCAGGGACAAGGACATTTAAGATAAGCTGTATAGTACCAGTCAAAAGTTTGGACACACCTTCTCCTTCAATCTTTTCAAAATTTCCAACATTGTAAATTAATACTGAAGTCATCCAGAGTGTGAAAGAACACAGAAGGAATCGTGTAGTAAACTTAAAAGTGTTAAACAAGCTAAAATATGTTTTATATTTTAGATTCTTCAAAGTCTGCACCTTTTGCTTTGATTACAGCTTTGCACGCTTTTGGCATTCTCTCATTCAGCTTCATGAGGTAATCACCTGAAATGGTTTTCCAACAGTCTCGAAGGAGGTCCCAGAGGTGCTGAGCACTTGTTGGCTGCTTTGCCTTCACTCTGTGGTCCAACTCATCCCAAAACATCTCAGATGGGTTAAGATCAGGTGATTGTGGAGACCTGGTCATCTGACACAACAGTCCATCACCCTCTTTCTTGCTCAAATAGCCCTTACATAGCCTAGAGGTGGTCCTGATGAGAGCCAGTTTCATCCTAACGTTTGTGGCATGTTCCTGGGTCTGCGACCCCTTGTTTCTTAGTTTATGGTTTTTGTAGTTATTTTTGCCCTCATTATTACTGTTTTGTTTTATTGTTTCCCCTTATGTGTTTGTAGTTTAGTTCCCAGTTGGTTTAGACTTTAGTTCTCCCTGTGTTTTTCCCTCAGTGTCCCTCCCCTTTGTGGGAAGCCTCCCCGTGTTGTGTCTAGTCTGCGTTCTCTGTATGCGGTGTCAAGTCTACATTTGTATTATGTTTGTTTTCTTCCTGTTTTATTTTGACAGTCTCCTGTTCCCTGTGTGTTGTGTTCAGTTTTACTTCCCTTTGGCTAATCATTCTGTGCAGCTGTTCCACCCCAGCTGTCTCCACTTCCCTAATCACTTGCGTATTTATTGTTTGTCTTCCTCTTTTCTCTTGTTGGATCCTTGTTGTCTTTGTGGCAGTATTTTTGTTCCCACATTCTCCGTGCTTCTCATATTCCTTAGTTTTCTCCCAGTTTAGGTTTTCTTTAGTTTGTTATCTTCTTTGGTTCATGTATTTGCTTGTGTTTAGCCACAATAAAGGCTTGTTTTGTTATTCACCTCTGACTATTGCTGCGTCCCGGTCCTCACCTCCTTCACATGCCACACAGCCTGCATCCACGCACCGTGACAGTTTGACGGTCTATGTGACTGCAGTTGAAAGATTTGGAAGTTTTCCAGATTCTGACCTTCATTTCTTAAAGTAATGATGGACTGTCATTTATTTTTACTTAGCTGAATAGTTCTTGTTATAATATGGACTAGAACATTGCTCAAATCGGGCTATTCACTGTATACTAGCTCTACCCCTTCACAACACAACTGATGATCTCAAACATGAGGACAAGAAATTAACTGACAAGCCACAGCTTTCAACTAAAAGCCATTCCAGGTGACTACCTCATAAAACTGAGAAAATGCCAAGATGTGCAAAGCTGTGATCTAATCAAGCGATGCCTACTTTGAAGAATCTAAAATATAAAACATATTCTGTTTTAAATCTTTTTTACTAAATAATTCCATATGTATTTCTTCATAGTTTGGGTGACTTTATTATTAATCTGCAATGCAGACAATTTTTAAATAATGAAAAAACCATTGGATTTGAAGGTGTGTCCAAACTTTTGACTGGTACAGTACATAAAGTAAATGAAGTACAGTATATACAGCCAAATTATATCAAAATCAACACAAGTCACTTCATATAGCCACACGTACTTCTCCATAGTCCAGTTTGCCATCCTTGTTGAGGTCAGCTAATGAGAAGATAGCATTCACCTCCTCTGTTTTCATCTTCTCTCCTCTCTGAAGGAGTAAACAAACATGCTTTAATTCAAATGAAATACCAGGAAAAAATACACACAGTTCTGTTTCCAAAATGTTGAGATGCTGTGTAAAATAAAAACAGAATGTAATGCAAATAATTGACACTCACTAGCCACTTCATTAGTAACTAGTACCATCAGTCCTAGGCTGGACCTCCTTTTGCCTTCAGAACTGCCTTAATTCTTCAAGGTGTAGATTCAGCAAGGTGCTGGAAACATTCCTCAGATATTTTGACATGATAACGTCACACAATTGCCACATTCCACAGGTGCTCTATTAGATTGAGTTCTAGAGATTGTGGAGGCCATTTGAAGTGACTGTCATTGTTCAAGAAACCAGTCTGAGATGATTTGAGCTTTGTGAAAAGGCGTATTATCCTGCTGGAAGCAACCATCAGAAAATGGGTGCACTATGGTCATGAAGGGATGGACATGTCAGCACCAATACTCAGGCAGGCCGTGGCCTTTAAACTAAGCTCAGGACATACTGATGAAAAATGGACTACTGTAACAAGACTATGGCATTACTGGACACGAGATGAGAATAGGGCACTGTTGGAATGCCACTACACATGTAAGAGGATGTGGGACCTATAGATTGTTCGACACCCAACATCTAGATTACTACCGCCCAATAAACTGTCCCAGTACAACATGGAAGCTCCTGTCAGGTATCATAGCATATAGGGTGAGCAGGCACATGGCTCAATACATGAGCAGGGCCCAGAAAGAAACTGGCAGAAATACCAGAGGCGCAAAACACCAACTACTGTTAGATATAGCGGTCACTTGAGACTGTAATCATGGCAGTGCAGGAACAGGCTCTCAACACGAGATCGATAGAGTCTGGGGTCTACCACACCAGACAAGACCACAGGTGTAGGCTGTGCAGAGATGCCCCTGAAACAATCCAGCACATAACAGCAGTGTGCAAGATGCTAACAGACAGGGCATACATGGAATGGTCGAGAAGCTCCAAAAATATCAAGGGCTCAGAGAAGAGCTAGAGAGGATGTGGAAGGTAAAGGTAACAGTGGTCCTCGAGGTAATCGGAAGACTCGGGACAGTGACCCCTTACTGGGAGAATGGCTCCAGCAGATTCCAGGAACGACATCTGAGATCTCTTCCCAAAAGATAGCAGTCCTAGGAACAGCTAAGATAATGCGCAGGACCCTCAAGTTCCCAGACCTCTGGTAGAGGACCCGAGCTTGAAGGACAAAGACTGCCTGCAGGGTGACTGGGGATTTTTAAATATTTTTTAAATGCCCCCCGCATCTCTGTCTCTATCTATTTACATAATCTTTAGAGTAAAAACAAGTTTAAAGCATAACCATTTGATGCAAACTTAATCCAAAATCTTAGGCTACTCACAGTGGTTAAGGCCTTCTCCAGTTCACTGTGTGTGATGTAGCCGTCCCCATTCACATCCATCTTTTTGAAAACTCTCATCAGCTCGCTCTCCTCAGTTTTCTTTTCATGCTTGAGAATCTCAAAAAAGTCATCAAAGTTCAGCTTAGATGTTGTAGCAGTCCAATATTTATTGAGAGTGGCGTAGGACGGATTTCTACCAGCCAGCTGAAGAACTGAATGGAGGAAATGGAAATATATAAATAAATATTTTGGGGGAAAAAACAAACCAAAACTGATAACCAGAAATGTACTGTAGCTTCCAGAGTATTTTCTAGTGAAACATGCAACCTTTTGCCTGAAATAATTAATGAGAAATTATAATTTTTATTCCCTGACCCCTCTGTCCCACATTTTGAGACAATGTACCACATTTTAACTGGAGAACATAGACTTTTCTAAAGACTGGCACATGAGGGGAAGGCTTTTTATTAAGTCAGAAGAAGGTTAGCCTGTCTAATGCCATGCTCATCAGGGAAAGTTACAAGTCACCAAAAACTCACAAGCTTTGCAGATTTGGGTACACGTGATGGACACTACCACACAGAAACTAAAGTGGCAATATAAGAAAAAAAAATATTCGTCTTTTTGTGCGCTACTTTTCAAATTTGCGCAGGGGGGAAATATGGTGTGAAGTCAAACAGTACGTGTGTGTTAGAATTAGCTAAAAATGGCAACAACAAAAAAAATGTTAGATATGGTTCGAAAAAGTTATTGCGGCGCACACACCCCACCCCCAAACACAATGTTTGCTCCACATAAAGTTTGCTGGGATCTGATCACCCTGGTCTCAGAACCCAGGTTATTTTCCATTTTCTACTTTCGCTCATTTTGAACATAAGTATATTAATAAGTATAGAAAAATGACCCACGATAATGCTAGCTAACAATCAGTCTGTTGTCATAGCTTACCGCGACATAACTGCTGTTTCGAAGTGATATTTGTCAAACTAGATCTGAACACAGCTAGATACGCAGCTCTGCACTGCATGTAGAAAGCCTCCTCTTCTTCTGAAGGACGGGGTGACTCCTGAAAAGACATCTTTCGAAGAACAGATCGACCGACTTTACCCCTAGCGAAGTCTCCCCAGCTTAAACGAGTAGTCGATATGGTAGCTTTTACCTCATTACCACACTGTGACGATCATGTTCAACCATCTAAATGCAGTGTACTGCATCAGATTCTCATTAACAATGATATTTGCTCCCCAACATCATCATTCATACTGATACTGTTGCTATGTAAACAAGAGAAGGACAACGGTGCGCATTGAAATGGGCACGGAAGAAACACGCGTTAAAGGTTCCTGGGGTTGTGCTTGACCCTTCGAGGTGATTAAAAACCAGCATTTAAAATGAAAAACGTCGTTTTTTCAGTAAAGCATTTTTTTTTATTTAGCAGGACAGAAGAACTACAAACGCAAAAGTACGCTTAAAAAGAAAAAAAACAAAGCGTTCGTATTCTTAGTGTTTATTTATGATGTTACTGCCGATGAAAGTAACAGGATGAATTGTGAAGTGTACAGGGCTATACTCTCTGCTCAGATTTAGCCAAATGCTGCAAAGCTGATCAGACAGAGCTTCACAGCGCAAATGACCCAAAGCAAACGTTAAAAACAACCCAAAAGTTTCTCAAGGCAAAAAAAATATATAAAATTAAATATTCTAAATGGCCAAATCAGTCACCTGATCTCATCCCAACAGAGCATGCTTTTCACTTATTAAATACAAAACTAAAGGTCACGCATAAAACCTCAAAAATAGAAACACAGCATTTGGTAATGTCTGTTGGTTCCAGACTCAAGGCCGTCAAAACAATTATTATATTTAAAATTATGTTGGTTCAGTCATTTTTGAGCTTCTAAAATTTGGGGACTATGTATAAAAATGGCTGTAATACATAAACAGTTATTGCAAATCTTTTATTAAACCCTCCAAAAAAAGCTGAAAGTCAGCACTTCAATGATACATTGATTGCTTTAAAAAAAAAAAAAAATATCTTTAAAAAAAAAAAATTTTAAATAAAAAAAAAAAAAAAAACAAATTAAACCTTAAAT
>VUQJ01030916.1:32572-43508 GCA_015108635.1 Andinoacara biseriatus
AATGAAGGATTTTGTCTCTAGGTTTTTGCTTGGTGTCCTTTGCCCCTTCAATCCAACTGTGGGCCCCTCCACCATCTCTGAGAGATGTACCGAATATAAGGCTGTAAACCTATAGGACACACACACACGCACACACACACGCACACACACACACAATGAGTCTTTCACATCACTGTGGAGGAATTTTGGCCCATTATAGTAATTAATGGAAGGTTTGTGAGTATGAAGGGCTTTCTAACCCTAACCCCTTCATTTTGGTTTTTCTGAACCATTCAGAGGTGGACTTGCTGGTGTGGATCATTGTCCTGCTGCATAACCCAAGTGCACTTGAGTTTCAGGCAACAAACTGATGTCTGGATATTCTCCTTCAAGAATTTCTGGTAGACAGCAAATTTCATTGTTCCATCACTTACAGCAAGTCATCCAGATCCTGAAGCAGCAACTCCAGACCATCATCCTACCACCACATTTGACTTCTGGTATGAGTTCTTTTTATGAAATGCTACATGTATGTTAGTTTTATGTCAAATGTGACAAGCCTCAAATCTTCCAAAAAGTTTTTTCTCATCAGTACACAGAATATTTTCCTACAAGTCTTGGGGATCACCAAGATGTTTTTTAGCAAATGCGAGATGAGCCTTTGCGTTCTTTTTGGTCAGCAGTGGTTTTCGCCTTGGAGCTCTCCCATGGATTACAGCCCAGTCTCTTATTGTTGAATCATCACTGAGGTGATTGAGAACCGCAGTTCTTTAGAGGTTCTTCTGGGTCCTTTTACAACCACCTGGATGAGTTGTCAATGAGCTTTTTGTTACTTCAACATATTAAAAAATAACCGCAGTTTACCTAAACTTAACTGAGCTGAGGCAAACTGAAAAACCTGAACAGACCAGCAGTAAAGTGGTTTGATTATGTTAGTGATGCTCAATCACCTCTCTGAGGCTCACTGGAGTGTTGAGCAGAAGATTGGCTGTAGAGTCCGACAGTGAAAGGTTCTTGATCAGGAACTGCTGGAAAATGGATTCATTCTTCAACACACTGGCCAAGGTGAAGCCTGCATCCAACACACACACACACACACACACACACACACCAAATAAGAGATTTATCACAGAAACAATGATTTGAATAGTTTGTCAGTGGAATACATTCAGCAAAACAAGAGTTTTGATGAGTTTCTAAACAACCTGTATATATTTATGAGCTGGGATCAAGACGTTCTACCACTGCGCTCATAGGAAACAAAAACCGTACCCGATTTAAGTTTCTTCTCAAACACCAACACACTGCTTCTAGTTCTCTTGCTATATTTGGATCAATTCCAGATATTCACATCATGACCACTTTGCATTTGTTGATTTGACTTATCCTTCATTTTGAGGATCACGGGGACAAAACCTTCAGTACCGAAAACATGTTCTGTGGCCTGTCCCATTGCAGGATCGTGCACCAACTCACAACACATTAAAAAAAACAACATAATCACTGCTCACCACCCATCCAATACGCCAGATTTGGCTCCCTGCCACGTTGCCCTCTTCCCCCAAAATAAATTTAAAACAGAGGTGTGCAGTTTTCAAATTGTGTTTTGCAAACGAGAACCCGCAAGTGATCATCACAGAACTTCCACCCAAGCAACTGTCACACTGGATTTAGCACGGCTGCACTTCACACCTTGGCTGCTGCTGAAGTTGTAGTCATGCTGTAAAGGGGTGGAGCTGAGACTCTCCAAGTGCTGCTGTAAGGTCTCCAGCTCTTGACCCAAACCTGGTCGGTCAGACATGAAGAGTCGGTTCTGTTCAACCACTTCACTGATCCGCTCCAGCAGCTGGGTCACACTGAGAGGGAGATTCAGACATGAAACATTCACAAAGCAAAATAATAAAAACAGTCTGATTGTCCTTTTTCTTCTATAGGCAGCATTCAATGACAGGACCTGTTCTCCATATAGGATGAAGCACACGTGGAATTTAATATGTTGCTTAATTAGTCTCTGCACATAAAAACCAGAGTCTGTAAAACCATTCCTGATTCCATACTGATTAACACCCCCTCTGCTAATTAACTGGCCAGATCAATACCCTAGAAGTGCCATGGCAGGCAGGTTTGAAGACCCCAAAGCAGGAATCAGGACAGGACAGGACAGAACTTAATTCAAAATTAGCTTTATTTGGATTGAACACAAGACAGAGCTGGACAGGGCCACCAGAACAAACTACAAAACGCAGATTAACACAAACGGGCGAAAAACAGCGAGCAGGAACCAATAATGAGGACGCGCCAGAGAACAAAGGGAAATACGCACAATAAATACACACAAGGTAATCAGGGGGAGTGGACACACCAGGGAAAACAGCTGAACAGAATTTAATTAACAAGACAGAGGAAGCAAAGCTGACCACAGAGCACAAGATACAATGAACTGTCAAAGTGTAACAGGAAATGACTAAATACAGAGACCAGGACTAAGAACTGAGACACTTAAACTCGACACAGAAACCAGAGAGAGAGACAAAACCAGACGGAAGCATCAGGGAATCAGGCACACAGAGGGACACAGGAGCCGATCGCACTGACACTTTTACTCCACAGCACTAGAATCCCCAAGAATCTAAGGAATAAACAGCAGGGTTTCGGTGCTGGGAAATCTGAGGTGCTTGGACTAGTAGAAGGCAGTCAGAGACCATCAAACAAATAAGAAGTGTACCACAGTGTGTTAGAGAAGCAATGAACACATTCATAGTCTGACCTGAGCTTTTTCACAGAAATAAATTAAATCAAAAAACAAACAAACAAGTGATTGTTGATGAGATCTACTCACGTGGAGTTCTTATACTGCAGGAAACCAAATTCATCCCTCTGTCCATCTGGGCAGAGTGACTGCATGATCGGAATGATGCCAGCCGAGGTGAGTGGAGCGGCACTGTAAAAGGCTGGACATGAAGGAGGGGGAGAAAAAAAAATGGGAGAGGAGGGACAAAAAGAGAAAAAGACAAAGCCACAGAAAAAGGAAGCGGTTGTGGCAGAGATGTTGAAAGGGAGAAGGGTGAGAAGAAGAAACAAAAGAAATAAATATGAAGGGTTGGTTTGTTGTGTAAAGAAAATCAGAGGACCAAACAGGACAACGAGAATGGAAAAGCATAGGGAGAGACTGGGTTAGATTTGGAAAGGAAGAAAGACGTCCGGCAGGCAGCCTGACCGGCAGCACAGCAGTTAATGGCCAGAGAGGCTCCCATATGTCAATGCTGAATACGAAGGCCCTTCATCGTTTTGTCATGCAAAAAATATTTTTTCCACTTCTGTCCATAAAAGCTGGCTGGACTCACTCACAACCAGTGATAACAGTTCCAGATAAGTGGCCCATGTCTCCATGCTCCTGTGAGAGTGGATCCTGCTCATCCTGCCCACAAAAAAAAACTTCCCATCCTCTGGCTCTCTCTCTCAAATAATCCTTGTTGTCCAGATATGCCTTTCTTAGATATGGGGAATGAATGAGCCGCACGAGTACATCTGGAACTCTAAAGGATTACACAGTTCCGGGCAATTAATGGTTTTAAATGTTATGGAATTATGGAGCTCTTGTCTAAAAGACCAAACTCAGCCACAGTTTAGTGACTGAGTTAATTTGAGCGTTTCATCACAATCCAAGATAAAGTGAATCACTGGTACTCAAGAGTTATTTTAAAAAGTAAAAGTAGCAACCGAGCTTTCTGTCATTAACTGTTTCACCTGCTCCGCTCATAAAGGAGCTGTTGCTTCACTGAAGGCTGCTACTCTTTGTTGGCTTCCCCAGCATCATTGCAGGTCCCCTGAGGCAGGCATTTCCACTGCGACGTGGCCAAAAACACCCCTTAGTGTGGGCCTAATGTCCGGCTGAACAACCCTGTGTCTCTTTTTACATTTTTATTAATGAATGTAGTTGTTTTCCATTTAAATGTGTTTAAAATTTAAAGAAATCCTCTTAAAAAAGTGTTCAAGAAATGCACAAACCTATAGTGAAAGTCTGGGGGCTCCTACACCAAACTGAGTCCACCCTGACCAAGAAAAAGCAGAGCTCCAGTCGTCAGTGACATGCTCCACCCTCTACTGTGCATGTTTGCGGGAAAAGGATAAAGAGCAAAATACACTTTGAAGCTTTAAAAATAAATTAAACTACTCAAAGTCCAGAGCTGATTATTGCAAAAAACATAATGATCAAAACATGATTTTTTGGGTTAATAATTGTGATTTCCAATTATTTAGCACAATGTTTTTATTCACTTAAGATGTGCATTTTGAACTTTCCAAAAAAACTTGACTATTACAGGATAATTCCTTGAAACATAAGCATTTTGATACAAGGATTCTGAAAACCATTCTGATATTGCACGTCCCATTTTTGAAGTTGCGATGTTATAGTTGATGATGTTTGGATAACTAGGCTGACTGGACAAAAACAGGGACATTTTTCATCATTTAAGAAATAAGTTTGGTCTCCAGAAAAGTGAAGCCAAAATTAAAGAAGCTGTTTTTGTTGATCTTGAAATCTGTGATGTCATGCTTGACAATGAGTTCCAAAGGAAACTGAAACCAGCTGAATCAGCAGTAGGGGAAGCATTCGTCAGGTTGTCTAGAATTTTCTTGGCAATCACAGATCAGAGAATTACACTGAGCTTGTGTATAACGTGCTGAAAGCAAATCAGCTAATGAGTGTCAGAATGTCACTGACGATGCACTTTGTACGTTCTCATCTCAAATTTTTTCCACCTGATTTGAGCGACGTCAGCAATAAGCACGCGGAAAGACTTCATCAAGATATATAAGTGACACAAGGCCCAGCCATCAGCAGATTCACGCGCCTTAGGAAACCTACAATAAAGTCTACCCATTATTTTCTTTATATGCCACAATCAAGACACTGGCTATATATCGAATTATTTTTTTGGCCATCAATTATTTTGTGATGATTCCACACGGAATAATCTCATTGTGCATTTCTACAATGGAAGTGTGGAAAAATATGCCCTACAGGTCAATTCAGTCCTCAACTCATTGACATCTGTCCTCTCTGATCACCACGCTGAAAATTAAAGTCATGAAGTCCAGGAGTTAAATACAGTGAGAAAACAGTGTTAAGTACATAATTCAGTTTCATACAATGGGCTAACATGTACTGATCAGCAACTTATTAATTAATTGTAATTAATTAAGTTTTCATAGCCCTGGTCAAATACACAAACACATCCAAACAGAGAAACACAGCCACAAAGGTACTGATCGCACCATGAAATTAGTGAATGCATTCAAAAGTGTGAGAAGATTCAGCAAAGCAATAATATAATTATTTGTTAGCGCTTTTGATGGATTAGGTTACTGCTCATAGGGTAATTATCCACAGGGTAATAATAGACGTATGCTCCTCTGTGTGTGGGAGCCAGCAGTGAGGTGATGGTGGAACTGAGTAAGCACACTAACAAGGTGCATCAGGACTGAGTGGGACGTACTCAGAAAAAAGGTAGATAAGCATTTTTACTCAGTTAAAACCCAGAAAATTCAGTCCTTCAGCAGTTCATTAAACAAAAAGGATGAACCACCTCGAGATGATGAAGACATCTTGGGTTGTGTTTTTTGTTTGTTTTTTCCATTTTGTATCTTACAAAATGGAAAAAAGAAAATCAGCAGACAAATGTAAAGTAACAACTGAAAAAGGTTTCTTCCACTGTAGTTATTGCTCACTTCAGAAACTTGAAACAGTAACATTTAGTCAAATTAGAACTGTAATCTGTATTTGACTTCTTAACATCCATGTTAATACAAATCTGAACTCATGCAGTTACTGCACCCTGCACTCAAAATTTGTGCAGCCGTCAGACTCATCAGCACACACACTGTTCACACTGTTCTAGTCTGAGTTCTTTAACCCACTTATACACTGAAAATGTATCCTGCTTGTTAATTATGCTAATTCTGAGGGTACTGCTGCAATTATGCACACTGGTTCTTGATTGGACAAGGATATTTTTTACCCTTTAATTTGTTGTGTAGCCTATAAATGAAAATGTGGTGGCAGGGTGTGGTATTTGGCTCAGCTGCAGGGGAGGAGTGATGCAGTGGATTCAGGGGGGGCAGCATCAGGGGAGGCTGGCTGGGTCAGCAGTTGGGTGCTGAGATTGGGTGTGAATGGCAGGAGGTAACCAGTGAGCGGCGAGGAAGCTGGAGTCCCACAAAGGAGGGAGACAAGTGACTGTACAGCTACAGTGCCAGTGCGAAAAATAAAACAGTTTACTAAAATCAAACACTGCAGCCTGTGTGTCTGTGTGTCTTGGGGAACCCACAACCAATACAGCCAGTGTACGCACTGGGACAAATGCTAGCTGAAGTGGCGGCTATGCGCTGAGAGCACGTAACAGTCCAGCGCCAACATCAAGCCCAGGCTGAGCAGCACTCACAGGTGATGGACAAGCTAGTAGATCAGTCTAGGTGCGCTGTTCAGCCGCCACCAGTCATCATGTTGCTTAAAATGAGGGGAGGCAGATGACTCCCAGTCTTTTTTGGATATGTCCAGGGCCGCAGCAGTGGTGTATGGCTGGCCAGGGCAGCTACTGTGCCTCCACTCTATCCAGGGAGGCACAGATGGTGGCTCTGAGTCTGCCCCCAGTGCCGCATGCTTTGTACTTTGTGCACATCCAGAGGGTGGTGTTAGACCGGACCTTTCCCTGGAGGACCGTCGCAGCTCTCGAATGGACACGGAAGGAGCTCCTGGCAAGGATGGCAAAATGGGTCTGCGGCCACCAGCAGAGAGAATGGATGTGGCTGTCAGGTTGGCTGAGAACCACCTTGTGGCATATTGCTTTCAGTGGCCCGGCATCAACCATGGAGCAAGTGCCGATGGACACACACACTAATCCCTTATATCTGCTCTTCCTTCTCAGGTCCCAGTAGCTATGGGTGCTGCTCCCCAACCACAGGAAGCCGTGCAAACACTGGGGCAGGAGTGCTGGAAGTATGGTTGTCCATTGATGGGGGTAGGACAGGTTTTCAGATACCTTCCCCCGGTGTGGGAGGGACATACAGCGTTCCAGTGAGGTGCCAAGAGGGTACACGCCAGGGTATGGTGGACTATGGTGATCCACCAAACCCTGGTTTTAGCTGGGGTGTAGTTGGAGGCAGAATGGGTGGAGAATAAGTGTGTAAATGGTGACATTAACAAATATCCTGTGGTGCCAGTGGAAATAAACATAAATGCATGGGGATATCGTTTTGTTTTAGTTCTAGCGGATTATGCAACACAATATCCCTTTTACAGCTGTTACGCTGTGTGTGTGTGTATGCGCATGTGTGTGTTCTGTTCGCTCTCTCTCTCCTCCCTCTACAGGAGCGGTCATCCTTACTCCACCAGTAAGCAACCCACCCACAATCAAGGCCACCTTTTATAAAAATGAAGTGGAGATGGGTAAAAGGGGTGGACATGCTATATGAAGCAGTGAGTTGTACTGTGTGAGGGTGTGTGAGTTCAAAAGATCCCCCGGTGTTCACCTGAAAGGGTGTTCTGGATCTGATCCAGTGGATCGAGCAGTGCCAGGCAGCTTTTGTCTCTGTGGGGAATCTCTGCTCCAGACTCCTAACTTTTCCCTGCCTTTTGGGAGGATGGGCCTGATGCTTCGAGCAGAAGGGCTGGGGTCATTCTGTCCCAGCAGGTAAGAGGCGTCGACAGCCCCGTGTTATATATTAGCCAGAAACTAAGTGAGAGACTCGCTACAGCACTGTGGAAAAGAAGTGCTTGGTGATCCGGAGGCAGTTGCCTCCTGGGACGCTTATTTACCCTCTGCATGAAAATGCCAATGTCAGGATCACCCGTTGGTACCTAGGCAAGCAACCACAAAAATTCAAGGTGATCCTGTATTGTCTTTGTGATATACTTTATGCTCTTTCTTCTATTTTTATACTCTTTGTTCTTTATTTTATACTTCTTATATATTTATACTTATTGCTCCCTGTATATTTGGTTGACAACGAGAGAGCTCTGTGCAAAAAATTCCAATGTGCCTAGACCTTGGTCCATGCACAAAAGCAAATAAAAATCTTTGAATCCTTGAACCATAGGCCGAGGACGCAGATGGGCATAATGACTTCCTTTCTCGGGAGCCATCCCATCTAAGTCGGGCGTTGGATGCATGTGATGGCAGGGTGTGGTTTGGGGCTCAGCTGCAGGGGAGGAGTGATGCAGTGGATTCAGGGCGCAGCATCAGGGGCAGCTGGCCACCATCAGCTGATTGTGACTTTCCTTTTTATGCAGGAGGGTGCTGGGACTGCGTGTGGGTGGCATGAGGAGTGAGGAAGCTGGAGTCATAAACCTGAGTGAGATAAGTGACTGTACAGCTACAGTACATGTGAAAAATAAAGCGGTTTCCTAAAATCAAACACTGCAGCCTGTTTGTGTGTGTTGGGGAACCCACTGACAAGCTTGTCACACCATATTTAACAGCTCTCCAAATGTGCATTTTCAGTCTAAAACCTCTGCGTATCAGTGATTGTGTGTGTGTGTGTCTGTTTATTTCCTTTATGAAACCTGATGATACATTTACTAATACATTTAATGTGCATCAAACTTCACTTCCTGTTCATTTTTTTAATTCTGTGGTGCAAATTCTGACCAAAAAGGAGGCCTTGCACAAACATAAGGATACCTTCTTTCTCACTGTTGCTGTATTTAAAATGCACCATAAAACATGAATCCGTTTCATGATTTTGTATCCAAAATCAACTTTAAAGATGGCAGCTTAAGATCACCACACAAAAAGTGTAACAACTGACTCATTTAAATTTAGTGTTCAGAGATATGCTGCAAAATCCTGGCAAAGTAAATGATGGTTAAAGAACCAAAAACATAACGCTTTTGTTAAGCAGCCATGACAGTGTCTGTATATAGCTGCACCACATTTACTGTGAGTGTATATAAGTAAATATTTTTTAATACCTCAGTAAGTTCAGTGAAGAAACCTCTCATTGTTACTCCACACTGGCCTGACACACCAACACTTTTATCAATTCCTACCTCCAAGTTCAAAGAAATTTTATAAGCTGTTGAGTGACTAAAACATTCTGGGTTTTGGATGGATCTTAGTTTTCCAACACACATCCCCCCCAAAAAAGAGGAATAACACATCCTGGTTGAACTAAGACCAGATCAAAGCTTTTCTTATTAGTGCATTTTGCCAGCCTGGATCTGGAGTCAGGATAAAAACAAAGTGGTGATGACACTTACACACTGGTCCATCCAACATGTTGAGAACATGCATCATGCAGAGAAAAGAACACAATACAGAGAGAGAGAGAGAGAGAGAGAGAGAGAGAGAGAGAGAGAGAGAGAGAGAGAGAGAGAGAGAGAGAGAGAGAGAGAGAGAGAGAGAGAGAGAAAGAAAGAGAGAGAGAAAGAGAGAGAGAAAGAGAGAGAGAAAGAAAGAGAGAGAAAAAGAAAGAAAAGGTAAAGCAAAAGAATAAATGTCAAAAAGCATCAAAATACACTGGGTGCTACAATGGCTACAAGCAACAGTTAGTACTTAAACATGAAAACTCAGCTAACAACAGCAGCACAACACTAAAAGGTGAACTAAAGACAAACTGCCGTACATGGTGGAGGCAAATTGCATATTTGTAAACAGCAGCAGATTAGCAAAAGTATGCATTTGCCTGTTTAGAATGCATGATATGAGTGGACACAATAACATAACTGCTGAATGACTGCAGGCAGACCACCACTGTGCCACCACCCGTCTCCTCCACCCTCCCTTATGAAAGCTGGGTTGGCTTCATCAGCGTTGATGACCACTAAGCCAAATGCTGCAAAAGTTGACCTCACATCGTATTTTTGAGGTGGATGGAGTTGAGGAGAGAACAAAGGGTCAAGGGCCGCATTAGCTGTTGGTATGTAAATACAGAACTGCGTGTAGCTGCCAGTGCAAATCCTGTGGTTTACAGCTGGTTCCAACTTTTCTTTTATTTAGTAAAAGTGATTTCATGTTACATGTTTTACCTGTGAAATGCAGTGAGGTACAAGACCTGCTGCCACAGTTGAGAAGCATGAGAAAACTAGCTTTTTTTTTAAAAGAATTAATAAATTATACTAAATATACTTGTTTTTCTAAGTTTAGGTAATAGAAAAAAGAATGCGGTACTCATAAAAATACACTGATTAGCCTGTAATTACATCTTCCAACAAATTCATGCATTCTCATAAGCACAAAATAAGACTGTTAAAAACACAGGAGGTCTGATAACCAGTGTGTGGAAGCCACCATGTTGTCCCACCTTCTTGAATACAGTGGCTGAGATGGACATCGCCTTTCCACCTGAATCACGTTTTAAGTACATGGCCAGAAACGGGCCACATATACAGCATGCTGAAGGCTGAGGAGAAGAGAACTCATAAGTATTCGCATTTTGGAGTCATTTTAATTTGAGCCTGCACCTTCAGCCTCGTAGGATAGGGTCATAGCTATGTTTTATCATTTTTGAAGGGATCCCCTTCACCAAAGAAGCAAAAACATGAGAAGGTAATGTGATAGTAATCTGGATAAATCGTCATCCATAAACATGCTTAATTACTCCTGATATTGTCACAATTACTTATTGTGAGAAGATGAGATGTCTCTGGACAGCTGGCTAAACAGCAGCAGCTGGTTGTAAGCTACCATTATGCCAGCTAACGTTAGGTTTGGGTGTCCTAAAAAGCTTTTCCTCTGATAAACAGTTTGATCAGATTTTCACATCAACGAAAAGTTTATTTGTGTTCAAGTCCAAATAAAGTTTGACTAATGCTGGCTAACAGCAGCTAATACCGCAACGGAAGAGTTCAGGATCTCAACAACTCACCTCAGTGTCAGTCTTGGACCGAAGTGAGCTTCACTGACTCATCAACCTGTATCGGAACCCTTTCAGAGTGAACAGACGGAGCGAGGTA
>VUQJ01030918.1:0-22502 GCA_015108635.1 Andinoacara biseriatus
AGCATGCTAACTGAGGCCTGCAGAGTCTGAGCTGCAGCTCCTCAGAGCATCGCACGGTCTGACCGTCTGATGGGCGACCACCCACTCCACACTCTAGCATCACCTCTGATGTCCTTCCTCCCTGATATTGTGTTAACACACAACATCTGCTGTTACAGAGGTGCTGGCATCAGTAATAAAGTGCATTTGATTATCAGCACCTGGTTGCTACTTTTCCTTCTAATTCCTATGGAAGCAATGAGGGTCTACTTAAGTTTTCCACACACTCGCTCAGCTTTTGTTAAATAATGACACGTGTATTATGTCATGTTTTGCGGTTGAGCTGTTTGTGTTTACCAAATTTTAGATTTCAGATTATTGTTATTGTGTCCTGTACTTTCTTCTTACCATGACTAACATTTAAATAGCTGTGAAGCTCTTATTGTGAAAATTCTCTGGCCCTAGGAAGACGATGCTGCGTGTTGAAGCTAATTTTGGTTTTGTCTAAGCTCGACTGTGGTGTGAGGGGGAGTTTTTATACACAAAACAAGCATAGGACAGTTTAATTTCAGCTGCAAGGGACACATATCTTCAAGTATAATATAGTGCTGCTAGCTTTTTGTTTATTGGTATCCACCCACTCCACGCTGCCACCAGTAATTTGGCCTGAGACATTCCACGGTCTCTGGTTGCCACATTGCTGCTGAGCTCTTCCTGTAAGCTTGTAAACAGCTATGGCTGTGTACAAGGAGAATAATCAGGCAAATTAATGTGAAGCTTCATATCTTCTTAACCGGATCATCCAGAGTGTGATGAATTACCTTTGAGGAGAACTTTAGGTGAACTTCAGCTTCATCTGCCAGGCTCTTCTTCAGCTGGGCCCAGGCCTCCCCCAGAGTGCTGAGAGCAGATAAGAGGGAGAGTGTGTGTGTGTGGTTAATACCGTACACAATAAAAGACCACACACACTTTTAGAAAGACATCCAGGGAGAGGGGGGGGGGGGGCTGCACAGAGCTGCGGTTCATGAGCAGTCAGTGCAAAAGTTCACGGACACACAAACAACGGGTAAATCTACAGCGTCCATCAGGACGTATGGGACACGAGATTTGGCTCCACTCGTTCTCTCAGCGTCCAGCAGCTAAGCAGCTAACTACGTTAGCACGTGTTAATCACACGCAGCTCGGACAGAGTTAGTTTGGATCTGCAGAGAACGATTCACGACAATCAATCAGCTGGTCGACCGTCGCAGACACTTTCGGTCCAGGTCTTCATGGGTCAGCGGGTCACTTCAAAGCGTCGCTCTGAATGGAAGACGTGTGGAATTCCCTCCAAAACATTCCTAACTCTGTCGGAGCGAAGCCGGCACCTCCAACCCTGCACCACCTAAACCAGTCTGAGCTTTCAAATCACCGATAATACAGGTCGTTTTAAAGCTCACAGCTGCCGACTGTCAGTGGAGAAGAACACACCGTGTTTTATAGTCCGATTAGATTAAATTAGAGTTTATGAATCCCTTTAATTTCCCTGACAGAATCTTCCTAAAGAAAATCAATTAATTTAAAATTTAAATAAATTAAAGTGTGTCCTATAAAATCAGGTTGTGAAATTCGCTGTGCTGCTGTGTTCGGAGCATTTTTATGTTCTGCCTATTAAATACTTAATAAGTTAACTCAGAAATATAGTTAGTGCTTTAAACTAAAAGACATTTATAACTTTATTTATAAGCTAAATTAATTCATTTATGTTCATAATACAAAATAAGATTTGTTTTGCTTTACAGTAAACTCACTAAAAACTTACTGAATACTTTATGAATGTAATAGCATGTACTGTAAATAAACGATGGACACAGGCACCTGTTCAAATACAGCGTGGATTTGAACACCCGAGTCATCCCGTTCACAAGATTTTCAGAAAACTTGACCTCTGACCTTTGTCTTTAGGTCAAGGTCGCTGAGATTCAAACACAGTAGATGAATCTATGATGTGAATTTGAACGTCTTAACATTCCTTCTAGAAGGAAGTCGTGCCACTCGGCAGCCATCTTGGTGACATCTTCAGGGCCTAATTTTAACGTTATTTTAACGCTTCTATCTAAACGAACACGGAGATATCGATTTAAGTTCCGTGGTCACTGAAACAGAAAAACATCACTTAAAAAGTTTGTTTACTGCCATTTCTGGTGTTTTGCAGCTTCATTTATTAACAGCTTCGTCTCCTCCAACCAGAGATGCAACGCTGAATTGCATCATGGAAACAGTAAACCAAGGAAACGATAACGAGGTTTTCCCTGCCAGCACACAGTCGAGTCAGCGTAACAACGTGATTTCTCCGAGTTACCTACTGCAATTATCTGTTCACTATATTTGTGTTTCTCTCTTTTGTACGTTCTGCTAAAACGAGTCCACAGATACTCAGTGACCCTCTTCCCGTTCCATACGCTGCTTACAAATGCAGACAGATGTCTTTATGTTTTACGCCTGAGCGATGAAGCTTTGGTTTGGCTTCTCTTGAGTCCTAAAGATTCAGCCGCCGTGGCTGAACAAAGAAACGAGCCTCACCAGCAGAATCGGCCAATAAATAAGCAAAGTTTCTGTTTATAAGCAGCGTTGCTCACAGAACTGTGTAAACCCGACGTCTGAGGTCCGACCACTGTACTCTTTGAAACATTTCTAGATATCTGCTGCTTTTTATTTTGCCTTTTATGAACAGCCCATAAGATCATTTGCAGTGGACAAAAATACCGAAGCCTGCCTGTCTAAAGTTACCCAGCTCGTCCCCTCACCAACGAGCCACAAACCAAAAACGATCAACCATCACCTGTTGGGCAAAAACTGAATTAACTGAGTCAATTATCAAAATACTAAATTTTGACCTTAAAAATGTGGCGTCATTTTTGTTTGCGAGCAGAAAGAAAGTTGTAGCTCTGAGCTGTCACTTCCTTCCTCTTAATCTTGGTGGGGAAAAAAAGAACTTTCCAGAAAACAATGAATTTTTGAGAATGAGCTCATCCTGGGAGTAATAAATCGAAAATGTTCTTGAACTCTTTAAATAGCCGTCAGACGGCACCAATAAAAACAGCTTTTGATGTGATATTTTGTGTGTTTTCCCACCCGAACGAGTTTAATTGAGGCTCTTCAGCATGCAGATGGCAGCCTGATCCAGGTGGACTGTGGCTCCACCTTAAAACCCACACAGGACACGATGCAAACCTGAAACCAAGAGGAATCTGGATCTTAAAGCTGCACTGCTGCAAACACACTCAATAAATTAATCTGTCCGCCTGCAGTCCTGCATTCCCAAGTGTCCCAACAGTCACTTAAAATAAAATACTGCATCTCAGGAAAAATTAATCTCTTGCCATAGAAGTAGTCATATGCCTCACATCTCTACCAAACAAATAGCAAATTCAGGAATAAATACATGGCTGGTTCTGGGCTGCGGCTGCTCGGACGGTAGGAACCGACCAACAAAACAGCGATTGTCCCGTCTGACAACAGAGCCAGCCTCAGGGACGGTATAATGGAAGCATTGTGTTGCACTTTTGTGGGTGTGGGCAGACTGAGCTGGCATAATCTGGATTCTATATGGGAGCCACTCTGTTAGCATCACAGTATGAAGAGGGGTCAACACTGCAAGGGAGGGTGAGCTTAGCTAAACCTTCCTCACACCCTCGTTCACACTCGGCCTTCTTTCTGTGCACGATATTAATATTTAGAATATGAAATAAAGTGTTTTTTCAGCCTGTGTAATTCTTGCTGAATTCAGAATATAGCAGCTCGGGTCTGAAAGAGTCAGCGAACCATCCTTCTGCTCGCTGGCTAACATTAGCTAAAATTAGCCACCAGAAGCAACCAGTTCAATTCTGTTTTACATGGCATCAAATCAAAAGGTGCTTTATATTGTAAAGACCCAACAATAATCAGCTGCTCAACCCAAAAATTAATTTTCCTTACAAATGTGGCAAAATTTACCAGAAAATAAACAAGATTTCCAACGGTATATCATTTATTAAGAAATTATCGAGCAGGTACAAATTTACTTTCTTTTTGTGGTAAGTTTACACACACACACACACACACACGTTATGATCATTATAGAAGACTACACCCACAGAAAATCTAAAAGGTGATGTGACCCAGTGGCCTCTGTTGTGAAACCTTGAGCGTTTTTGCCGTCACCATCTTGGTGTTTTGAAACCGGATGTAAGAAACTGACTGGAAACCGCACACTCCTTACTCACTGCACTTATTGGCAGTCATTAGTCATCGAGTGCATCCTGCTCCATTCTGAAACTTAGAACGACCAAAATTTACAAAATGGAAAATATTGTATTCAGTGGGACCCAAACTGAGATCAAACATATCAGGAAGGTGTTCACAGAGATGTAGTTTATGTATGAACAGTAAATATAAAGGCTGTTGATTTAATCATTTTAAAATGATAATTATTATTAGTGGCAGTGGCGCAGTGGGTAGGTGCTCCCCTTGCAGCCGGAGGGCTGCCGGTTCGAGCCCCTATCCCTGCGTTGTGTTGTGTCCTTGGGCGGCTTTTGCCTAACGGCAGCGCCGGTCTCTGGCTGCAGGACCGCAGATGCTCGTCTCTGGATGAGGGATCTGGAACGATCATTTCGTTGCGTGCACAACGAGTTGAATCTAACATTTAACATTATTTTGCTTTGTTTCTTCGTCGGCCGCTGATTCTACTGCCAACATTTAGTCAAATAATCAGCATTTTAACTGGAGTTGATCTCCGAGCCTCCACAGGATCAGAGGTTAACAGACGCATGTTCCTGTGTGTCCTCGGTGAATCAAAGAGCTGCTCTCACCTCAGCACGATATCCTGTGTGTTGCCAAACAGGAGAAAAGAGGCGAGGCTGCAAACTCTTCCCGCCTTCCCCTCCCTCTCCCCCTCCATTTCCCAACACACCTCGCCTCCTCACGTGTGTCTGTGTCTCCTCTCCTGCAGGATGGCGATCAAAGCCTGCAGTGGTTTAACACAAAGGCCATCTCAGGTTCACTGGCAGGACCTCCAGATTCAGACTCACACCAGGATGTCTCGCCTGATTGGCTACTTGACTGGCCCGCTCACTGAGGAGCTGTCTGCTGGATTATCTAATTGGCCGCCTAATTGGTCATTAGTGTTAATTTACACCTAGCAAAATTGCTCGTGGCCGATATTAAAGCTCGACTGTAACTAAAGTACAAAATGGATGTTAAAAAAAAAAATTTGACGCAGGTTTTCAATGACCTGCAGCTCTGTGGCTGAGCCTGACTTTTGACCTCCCTGAGAAGAAATATAACCTCCACAGTGCAATAAAGGATTGTGCTGCTATTACAGAATATACTGCAGAGGAAGGAGCCTGAAACACTCGACTGCAGCTCCACCGGAGGACGTCTGACATGCACCTTTTTTTTTAAAACAAATATACTGACCCATGAACCCCCCCGTGTGACAGGCTGCTCTGTGATGGGGGCAGATTGTGTGTCTTTCTTTGTCACGGCCACTCACCCTTCTTCCTGGCCCGCTAGCGGGATCTGGGAAAGCTTGGAGAGATTCTTGGCGTACTCCTCTTCTATCTTTATCCTGAGAGGGAAGTAGAGGTCGATTAGCACACGGCATTGACACAACACTGACTGTTTCCATGTACATTTCCTGTATTGAGCAATGCACTGATGTACATGAAAGAGCAAACACACACACACACACACACACACACAAAAAAGGAGAAATGGTTTGTTTTGTATGGTTTTCATGGTAACCAGAGAATAAAGTGTGAATGCATTAGAGCCAGCAGCAGATACCGTTCTCGGATGAACTCGGCCATCTCCTTCTGCATCTGTTTCCCCTTCAGCTGTTTCTGCAGCAAAACCTCGAATCCTGAGATGCAGCTGTTGCCCTGAGTATCCTTCTTATCGGCCTAAACGCAGCAAACACACGAGAAACGCTTTGAACAAACATGAGGACAAATCACCTCAACAAAGCCGCTGAGCAAACCAAACCACAGGCTACGGGCTTCCTCAGAGACGCCATGAGATCAGGGACCCCCCCCCCCCTTTAATGTGCACTAATGTGTCAGCGATGTATATAATAAAAACACTATGATGTAACTCTAAGATGCTTTTTGTGACAAATCTTGGCTTCAGAAGAGCTGAGTGGATTTTTCCCACTCAGTTTGCATTCATGGCTCCGCCTCCTGGGACCAGGTGAAATCGGTGGTTGGTGATTGGACTGAAATTTTTGCGCATTTGGCAACCAGTTGCATGTAGTTGCAGTGACCAGCTGGTTGCCTAGACGCTGAGCAGGTTAAATGCTCAACATATCGGTAACCACGACAACAGCTGACTGAGTGGTCACAGATCTGGAAACCATCTTTAAATCAACCAATACAAACAGCAACAAGATCTCAGATTCATTGCACAAAGTGGGAATGATTGGGATCGTGCCGTGGTCTCCAGCCACTGGTTTTCCCAGGTGTGACTGTGGCATTATTGTTGCTCTAAGGCTTCATCAGAGCTCTCCAGGCTGATGTCCAGCAGCCTTTGTTGGAGAAAACAACTCCGAGTTCTCTTCTGCTGGATGTGCTTCCTAAACTACTCGGATATTTACCTGCCGAGCACTAAACCCAAATTATTCCCTGCAAACAGCTTTTAGTTTCCTATTTTAGTTTCACTTCCTACAGCTACACCGTTTTGGTTTAGTCTCAGGTTATCGATGGATCCTCAGCAGCTCAGCAGTAAATATACTTATTTTTTCTGGATCATTGGTTAAAGAGCAAACCAGAGAAAAGTGTGGAGGAGGACAGCGTGTAGCAAGCTGCTGAAGGCAGAGCACTTTTTCTTCCTGTAGTTGGTGGAGATTGAGAAAAGCAGGTCCAAATAAATACTAATGCTGCCTGGTGTCCATGAGACGATCCATCCATCCCTGTTTTTTGATTGACATTAACCCCTCTGAGGTCATCTTCAGTCAACACCACTGTTTTGGAGACAAGTGAGAAGGTATCCAGCATGTGAAGCTCATAAACTGACATCAGAGCATCCAGAGTTTGGAGAGCTGCGTGTTTACAGAAACCAGCCATTCCCTGAGTCTGCCATCCACTTTCCCCTCTCTCACCTCTGTGTGCGACTGCAGTGTGTTACCACACAAGCTGCACCTGCTAGAAATTACACTGCAGGGGTGGGAAACGTCCAACCGGAGCAGCTGAGGCCAGCCGGCCTCGCTGTGCTCCAGCCAGTCACACGTGCTGCATTTTCCTGCTGCGCCGTGTCTCGGATCTTATTAAAGCCAACGCGGATTCTCAGCGTGCAGTTGGGCCACGGATAAATATGGAACCATTTTGAAATATGAAAAGGATCTGCTGGTGTTTGTGTTGACGCACGAGGACGTTCATTTACAGGGAAGAGCAGCAATGTCAACACATTTCCTCTGAGTACTTTTCTACCTCTTTTCAAATATTTAAAAAAAAAAATTCACCACTTTGAGCCAGAAAGCAGAAAGTGACACATACAGCATGTTTATTAACGATTAAACTTTCCGATCATAAAAGCTTAAAGATTATTTACCGGAACTGCAAAAGTTTCTGTATAAAAACTAAAATCTCATTTTAAATGTGATTGAATGATCACCCGTTGAGACGGGGGGGTGCTCAGATTGTGCCCACAGCAGCGATCTGTGCATCTGTATTCTGCTTTGGACTTGGTAGGAAAACTGCTGGCGTTTTGTATTTATTAGCAAATGAAGGAATTTGGCTTAGCGAGCTCTGCCGAAGCAAGATTCCTACAGATACCTGAGACCCCCAGCCTCCTCCTGGAGTGTATCCACTCCGCCCCCCTTACTTCAAATTATTTTTTAAAAAAAAAAAAATCACACACAATTTGGCCCTTTAAGTTACTTTTTTTGACATTTTGCCGTCCACGCCAATATACAGTTTCAGACTGATTTGATAACTGTCGTTACAGGTCGTGGATCAAGTTGTGAAAATGTAAACGAGTCAAAGCTTTACAGCCTGATTCAAACGTCCTTTCTTCATTCATTTCAACCTAATTCAATAAGTAATTAAATAAAAACTTTGAAAAACAAAAACTACAAATTGAAACAAAGTGTTGCCGGGAGCAACAAGCCCCGCCCCCAGCAGACGGTTCAGCTGATTTGAAATGACTCACGTTCTGCTGCTCAAGCCCAGAATTTTCCTATTATTTCCTATTTTATTTTCATTTTCATCCATTTTTAAGAGGAAATATGTGATTTGTCGGGTTGATGATAACGGAGAAACCGAGTGATCGGATTGATGGTCAAAAGTTGTGTCATATAGTCGCGTATCCGGATCCGATCCCCATCAAATGTTGCATGTCTATGACCAACAGTGATATGATTTTTACTGCAACATATGAGGATGATGCGTCTGTTTTCAGCTGAGATTTGGCCAAAAACGTTAAATAGATTTTCCCCATGTTAAATTCAGGTAGCTGCACATCCAGAGTCTGGACTGGATCCAGATGATGTTCGGTTTGGCACCAGTTCTGTCGTGGTTTGGAGCTGCAGTTCACCCAGTGGTGTTGGGAATCTTGCCAAAATTGATGGAATTATAAACACAGAAAAGTAGCATCAGATTTGAATGCAATGCCATGTGATTGGTACCGGCTTTATTCTCCAGCATGGCGACGATCCCACACTGCCAATGCAGTGAAAACACACCTGGACAGAGACACACAGCGAAGCTCAGCTGTGGCTCGACCTCCTCGGAGCTCACAGCTCAGCACTAATGAAGCTGTGTGGAATCGTTTTGACTGAAAATGAAACAAATGGCAGCAAACATGCAAAGAGCAGCTTTGAAATATCCTTCCAGAAGCCTGGAAACTCTTCCTGAAGCTGCTGAAAGAGAGTTCAGGCTGTGCTGAAGAATAAAGGTGGTCCTACTACTTATATACTGCCTTTATTAACTGTAATTCCACATATGTTTGCACAATTTTTAAAGAAGAAATAAGGGGTGGATAAATGTTTCTGTATAACGAGTGAAGCCAGTGTTAACTTCATGAATGGTTTTTAGGATACATTTCACTGGAAAATGTAACATTTTCAGCTCCATTGGATTCTAAGTCTTTATTTACCTGTTGCCAAGGTAAACTGTGGTATTGGAGCTCCAGTTAGAGTGTGTGTGTGCGTGTGTGTGTGTGTGTGTGTGTGTGTGAGTGAGAGACAGGATTGAGCGCATTACTCAAACCCCATGCTCTTGGTTTGAGTAGTGGATACCAAAGGAATTTCATAAACTGAAGGTTTTCCTACTCGTTGCTCCGAGAGGATGAAAGTAGATTTTTTTTGTCACTTTATGCTGTCACAGTTGTACCAAATTAACATGAGTGATAATCTGGTCTAAAGAGGCGCCTCGGGACGCGCTTTACATCCTTCCATCAAGTAGAAATGATTCCTGCATCATTTTAAGTTGCACTTTCCTATAAAATCAGCAGCTTAATCAGCAACACCTAAACAACCAGCAACAAAACAAGAAAAGCAGAAATTATTATCGTCCATCCAACGATAAGATAACGATCTCATTCTGATCACAGACCAGCCAGGATCGACCCTGTCATATGCATCACATTTCTCTCCTGTGATTAAGGATCAAGGTTTTCTCCAGCGACGCACTAAAGTCAGACATCAAACCATAAATTCTGCGTCTCTTAATCTGCAACTAACAGATTAAGTTCCTGCTCTTGAACCATCACTTAGGAAACACAAGAAATGAAAAAGATACAGAAAACAATTCATATCATCTTAATATCGAGGTGATCTTACCCAGAAGTAATCACAGTAGCTCCATTCATCTGGTTTGAGTAGCTGCTGCTCGGGCATGCAGGCCGGTGACGGGAACGTCACACAGTTAATCTGCAGGAGAGAGCAGGTTACAGGGTCATGACCAATAACCTTGCTTTGACGCACCTGTTAGTGCGCCTTGTGTTGACAGGCAGTTCACACACACACACACACACACACGTCTGCACTAGTATTCAAGGTAGCCTGTGCTCTGTTGCTTTGGCAACACTCTCATCTCTGCAGCTATGAGAAGATGCTGATGTAAAAAAAACAAAAAAACATTTCCAATCAAGTCGACATTGTTGGTTTACTTTGTTTCAATGTGCCCCGTCCTCGGGGACACGAGTGTCAACACAGCCATTGTGGTTCTTTTTTTAAGGATACATTGTTCTGCAGCACAGCACTCGTCACTCTGCTCCGGCCCAGAGAAATCCGTGGAATGGATTCCCAAAGATTGCCTTTAATTATCCTGGTGTAGTAAACTGTCAGCTGCAGTGTTCTTAAGTGTGCTGGCTTCTAGTCCACCTGCTGCAAAGCAGTCAAACACACAGGAACTGCACGCAGCCGATGATGCTCCGGCACGCTCTGCTTTTAGAGCATTTCTTTAAACGTGCACACTGGCAGGGAAGGTAGCAGACAACCGCCACTAACCTCACCGCTTTGAGGAGTGCACTCACACCGCGGGATTGTCACATCTCAGAGCTGCTTTGACAATTCATCACTTCCAGCTTCAGCAGAACCAAAACTCTGCTTTGAAAATCTACACCTCGCTCTGCAGACTCATTTGCTGTCAAGTTCTCAAGAAGTAGAAAAGACACATTTCCTGACAATAAAGAGACACAGGTAGACATAAGGTTTCAGTTCAGGGCCAACGGTGGGAACGTTGTGTCGGATTCCTTCCCGGTAACCTCAGGAGGTAATCAGCCTGCAGCCATGATGCGCAGTTTCTATTTGAAAAACTTCAGAGGCAGTCTGGTCTAATATCGAAGCCACGCCTTTCAGGGGAACTCAACAAATATGGCTGTGCTGATGTCTTTTCCAGACCCAATATTCTGCCTGAAATGGCAGGAATTAGAAGAAAAAGCCTCTAATTCGACCTTTTTCTTGGCTTCTGACGCTTGTAATTTGTTTGAAGCAATGGCTCCTATTTAACTGCAGAGACCGAGAGGCTGACAGCTACCAGGGCTTTAAATTGACCCCTGCTTCCGGATGAGGACACGGCGACTTCCAGAGAAGTCTGAAATCAAAGACTTAGTTTGTTTGCATTCGTTCTTTCAATGAATTTTTAGCTTGAAGATGTCGAACTGTGTTTGTTGTCTGAATATTGTGCTTTAAATAATGACGCAAATAAATAAACACTCACTTGTAGCATGTTCATAAAAGATGAAAGTTCTGATAAAAACTCCACTAAGTTTACAAGAAGCTGTCGATGGATCAGTTTATGTTTTTTAGGCATAGCTCTCCTCTAAACTAGTGTGGCGAGAATACTTCTTATTCCCACATCGTCTTCATGTTGCTTTATCTTCTTATGCATTTTAACCAGCTACAGTCCCGTTTCTTTGTCTTTCAGACATCAACAGATCATTATTAAAATCATTATTAAAACTTAAGTGTGGCAGTCATGAATATAAGCAGCACTTTACCACTGCAGAGTTTTCACCTTCAGCAGATCGCATCAGTAGCAGCTACTTCTTATCGAGTGTTGTATCCTCCTTTTTCTCTCACTCATGTTTCATGTTATAAGTGTTTGCAACATAACTGCGGTTGCTATGGAAGCCAAGAAATGCCCCCCTCCTATAAATAACCTGAAATATATTAATTCATGACCTCGCAGGAGCAGGACTTGTGCTATTTACCCTAGTGAGAGGCCAAACGGGAAGTAATGACCTGACAGCAGAGGAGAAATCATCTGGACGCTGAACAGGATGATGTCACTGTGTATCTGTACACTAGCAACTGAAAACAAGCACCAAACACTTCTCACAGGGGTGGACAGCAGAAACAAAGAACACAACACTGAAGAGGAAAAGAAACACATTTACAGCTGCAATCCAGCTAAAGTGGAGTTAGTCACTACATGCACTGATGTATTTTAAACGATGCAGTAATCATGGAGCGGGATAAATAAAGTACACTGAGACATCTGCAATGGAAATGGGTTTTCCAGCTCTTAAGTTGTTGGAACCAGCAGTTCTTCCCTGCTGGCGTTCAAAGCCGACCCTCTGGGGTGAGTTCACGGTTAGTTAAGAGTTGCCGTTAGTTGTCCCACTCACCGTGACTGTGGTCTCCTTGTTCTGTTTCCTCGTGGGCGACGTCGATCCCGGGCACTGCAGAGAGAAGAAGGACGCTCCGTCAAAACCTCCATCCTCTGTGTCAGACATGGTCGCTCAACCAACACACACCGTCACCCGCACATGCACGCAAACACAGTTGTTTTCCAGGCGAGCGCTCTTAGCGTCTGTCTGGCGCTCTGTATGCTCCTGCTGCTGCTAGTGTGTGTGTGTGTGTGTGTGTGTGTGTGTGTGTGTTGCTGTGCAGAGTAGGGAGGATAGTTCTGCAGAGCAAAGCAAAGCATGGTTTGGCTTTCTCTCTTTGTGTGACTGTGGATGTATGCGTGTGTGATTTTTAACACTTACGCTCCAAACAGAGTCATTTCCAGCGCTCTGGGATGAACCAGTGCACGAAAAAACAGATCAAATAAATAAATAAAACTAGATGAAAAGTGGAGGGAATTTACTGCCTCATTTCCTATAAAATAAATAAAGACAGAAACGGGAACAGGACCTTGAATCATCAGTATCATGTGTGTGTTTATGGTTTTTTGAATGACTGATTGTGCGCACGAGTGTGTGATGCAAAAAAGGAGAGAAGCGAGGTGACAGCAAGTGAAAAAGTGGTGGGTGGATCCCGGATAATTGCACCCTGAGTGCCTGGTTAATTATGATCAGGGGAGCAGATACTGTAGGAGGGATTAATGTGCTCAAACTGCCATCGGCTGCTCCGTTAATACTGGGGGGGGGTGTCTGATCATGTGAAATGTGGAAAGATGGCATCACATATCATCATTATACAGTAGCTGCATATCTCTGCATCATTACATCTATAATTCTGCAAATAAGATACAATATGGAGTGAGTTGTTGTGCCAACTATTTGCCGTTTATTTATCTGAAGTTATTATATGACTTAAGAGTTAAGAGGATAGAGTGGATTATTTGATGTGGGATTGGCAATCATCCAGAGTCAGTGTGTTACCTACGGCGACTGGCAGTCAGCGATGCCACTGGGCGTAACAGAAGAGAGGCTAAGCAGTGGAAACGCTGCAGGCAGAGTTGCTAGCAAAATGTATTTTAGCATTTTGAAAAAAAAACTCACTTAAAAATATTTAGGGATATACTAATATATTGGCCGATACTAATAACATTTACCATTTAACTGTTCAATACGTCCCTGTCAGATCAATTTAGCATTGCCTAAAAGTGCAAAGACAGTAAACTGGCATCCCAATAACCTTTAAAAAACAAATTTATCTTTCTGCTGCTGCTTTTAGTGCTTTAGTGCCATTTTGACCATTCATGTCAAACTGATGAGATAAATATCGGTCACTGACATTGATAATCTCAGTAGCCAATATCCTGATATCAGTCAACGAGGCAGGTACTGACCGATAGTAACGTTCTGCCAAAATGCTGATGCATCCCCTGCTGGTCAGTTTGTGCAAGCGTTGGTATTTTAACACACCACCTGCTGTTAGTTAAACCACAGACTGCAGCTGCAGCTGGGAAACTTCCACTATTTTAAACTAGAGCAGTGTATTAATTACCTGCCATGCTCGTTCCTGTGTGCCTCTCCAAATTAGGGCAATGCAGGGTACCGTCTACTATAGCAAACAGACCTATTACGGAAAAGCACCTCATGCCACATTCTCCCTTTAGAAAGCGTGTTGGAATTACAATCAGAAAGGTGCAAAAAGAAAAAATCAATATTTTTGTAGTTATAATGCAAGAAATTACTTTATGTATAATTCAAAGTTAATATCTGTATTGACCACAGAAATTATCACTCTAAACTGCAGTTTTAATACCTTTCAGACTGCTTTTTTTTTTGCTTTTGGTCCACTGTAAAAACTGTATTATTATGTATTATAGCTTTAAGCTCTTGTTTAATAGGTAAAGAGCAAAAACTTCCCAAAAAAACTGCAGTTTTAAAAACCTTTTTGATATTGAACATGATGTTAGCCAAAAAGTCTGATTGCTTTTTTCACTTAGCTTGGCATTTATAACGGCCCTTAAATCCAAATTCAACGAGTAAAGCAGAGATGAGAGAAACACCCTTTGGCATTGCACTACATTGTTTGTCCACAAGGGCTTTTGCAACTTTCCTGTTGGCAACACGTGTTTGGAATGCCACCACAGGCAAAATGGGAAAATGGGTTCAAATGAGTTCACTTATTTTGGGTGATACGGAACGTTTATAGTATGTTTTGAAATGTCAGTAACAACTAGCTCATTGGCTAACAACAAGATGTTAGCCAACAAGTGTGCAGTTTCACAGGCACACACTTTCCCATCCCTGCCTCAGGCAGAAACTTTAACCTCGGGGCTTCAAAACAGGATTTCAGAAACAAATGGATGATGTCATGGGATCCATGTCCATCTTTTATACTGTCGATGAACACCACACACACACAAAAAAATATATATTGGAATATCGGATTTTTAAATCACCAAATATCAGTATCGAGGCTAAAGATGCTGGATTTGTCGCGCTCCACTGACTAATATCAAAGTTGTTGCTTGGGAAATTGCTTTAATTCTAATTAATAAAGCTTTCAAACAGCCATGTTCTGCTCTCACCACCTCTGCTTTGCCCCTTCTCAGCTGTGCTGCACCTGTGAGGTTACTTACAGTGATGCACCATGGGAAAAAGCATTCTCATGTGCCCTGAACTGATACACTATGTGACAAAACTGAGTCATTCTGCCCGTGTTCTTAAAATAAGCGGTTATCTTCACGTGGTGGGGAACAAACGGCAGCCATGCCTAAAGCCTGACAGGAATGCTCCCAAACCCTGACACAACCAATTTTAGATTCAGTTCATTTTAATCAGTGAAGTTAGTCACTTACGAGTCTGTCTGATAAGTAAAGCTCAGAAAACAGTAACAGTTTTTCCTCTAATGGAATCAGAAACGTTGTGCCTGTTGAACAAGTCCTGCCTACTAAATGTCCACTTCTTTCCCATCCATGCTTTCTATTAACACCGTCACATGCATGATGTAGTCAAGGACTAAAAAGAATAAAAATCAGGCAGCTTTACCTGGGGCTCTGTACTGCTCTTCCTAACCAGACTGTTGTGCGAATGTTCCACATGATGCAAGGGACTACCACCTGAGTGAAATCCATTCACTGGAAAAACAAATGAGAGACAGCAGGACAGATAAAAGCAGGCAGAAGGAACGACAGTCTGGGTTCTGAGGACGAGGTGGAGACTCGTCAACAGGGAGTTGACGCTACTTAAGTTAAAGAGATAAAACCATTATTTTGTTTGCATAGCTTGAAAATACCTTTAATGGAGCAAACACACATAATCAGCTGGCTGTAATATACTAGCTATAGGTACAGGTAAATCCATCACAAAGTTACACTGGAAATGTCTTACACACTTTTAATTAAACTATTGTACGTGTAAAAATCTTAGTTTAACAGGAAGTCATGTCACATTTTCAGATTTAGAACAACAAAGATACAGGATTAACAACTAGCCTGCAGGAAGATACAACTACAGCAGCTAATTAGCCAATTAGCCAATATGTTGAGCCTATAAACTAACATTAGCATGAGAATGAGCCCCCAGTAAATGTTCATTTGCTTACGGAAACTGATGTTTGACAAAAAGGAAAAATTAGCTGTGCTGTATTTTTAATGATCCCTGTGACTGATTTCAAATATGTGAAAGCTTATTTTTCTCTACATGAGCTAAAAACTGAGAAGTACTCAGTTTAAAATGTACATGAATTGTAAATTTCCAATTTTAGTGTAATTAAACTAGCTTAACCAGCTTTAATTGGTCATTTGGTTTAACCACTAACAGTAAAAAATATGGAAGTAGATTGGCTTCATTTTCTGACCCGAAAAGTGTCTTAAGGCTGCGATTTAGCTTAAGGCCACTAGATGGCGATAGCTGTAGTTAAAGACTTCTGGTCCTATAAATAAATAAATAAATAAAAAATAGCCTCCTGACTTAATCTTTAAATATTTTCACGCTGAGTTTATGAGCTCAGTCCCTCATTTAGGGTCACATTAAAAAAAAGTTAAGCCATCTTTGATCATTATATTTTTAAAATAGTGGATTATCTGTGAAAATATAACTGCATGCTAACTGGCTAACAACTTTCACAAGTCAGCAGCCAATGAGAGCGCAGTCTCAGTCATTTTTTGCAACCAAGATGGCAATAATGGAAAGGCTTCAAAATCTTTTATATTGTCTATGGGTTTAACATTATTAGCTCAAAGTAGCAGTCTAGTAAAGTTTAATATGACTAAATGTAAGTTAAGTAACTGTGACGATTATGGAAATACAACAGCCCCTGAGTCATGGATGGTGGAATTCCCAGAAAAGTTACCAAACAATTATTACCACTGCAAAATTTAGAGACACATGAAATGACTTTATAAGAATCAGTTTTATTGAGTTAATCTCCAGTTGATGAACACACACACACACCTTTTATTTAGAAGGCAAGAGAAACTTTACTGTTTGCGTTCAATGAAACTAAGTCATTTCAAGCTGAAGTGAATGAATGAATGAATGAATGAATGAATGAATGAAAGCAGCTTCCTGTGTTTCCCCACTTCTTAGAGTGTGAAACACCCTAACAAACCTTACTGCTGCTTTCTGCTGGTCTTCTTTTAGAAGCAGGGCCAGGAGAGGCACACTGAAGGCCTCAGTTCTTTAGCTGAGGCTACAGATTGAGTTAGTTACAGGAAGTGTCTGTGTGTGGTGTGTTTGAGTGGGCGCTTTGTGCCACTGTGGAATCTTAAGAGAATTCACAGCCCTGTGGCATTATAACTCGAGAAAGCTGAAGAAAGAAACTGCGATGGAGATGGAGGACATTCAGTACCTGCTGGCAGGGAGTTCTTGTGTCGGAAGGAGATCTTTGGGGTCCCCGGTGCGCTCGACGGTTTCTCCCATGTTGTCTCTAATGTTTGGGAGAAGGGGAAGAAAACAATGACATTAAGAAAGTAACACCAGTTGCCACATTCTCTTGTTATTCTGCTGACAATCCTGGAAACAACTTTGGGAACCCATAAGAAGAAGTGATCCACAGATGGGACTTAGCTCTTGTCATAGTCAGCAGTTAAAGCAGAAAACGTCACATCTAAACCGCAGTTCGATACCATTCTCTTTCACTTTGTTCATGTTGATTTATCGTGTTCATATTTTAATGTGGGGCCGCTTTTGTTTGTCGAGTAGTAAATAAAGTAATTAATGACAACACAGGAGTAGTGGAAGTAGTTTCTAAGACTCGATAAAATACTCAAATACCAACATGATTTGAGTCCATTTCAATTCGACCGAAACCTCTGCAGCTGTATCAAATTTAGTGACACAGTCTGTCACTGTTTTATTGGCTAATGTGGGTTAGTTTTCATGTGCAAGTAGATAATCTTTCTAGAAGATGACCTAATGACCAAAACCTAATAAGTTTATTATTATTATTATTATTGATATTATTGCGTCACCATTCAAATAGACTTATATACCACATTTCTACTCTGGGCACTCAAAAGCACCATCTACTACAAGCCTCATTCGTCCATTCATATCTTATTCTGCGCCTTTAAGTGCCATGTCTTAGATTCACTAGATGGCCCCTTGATGTACCCAAGTATCTAGCCCAAGGATACACCGACCTTCCGACCTGCCACAGTCACTAGAAAGCCGGGATAAGAGTTAGGCCAGGTTGGCCCAATTATATTCCACCAGCCTACTTCTGGAGGAAGTTTTTATTTTATTTTATTTTTTTTTAAAAAGGGTGAAATAAGAGTCAGGATCACTTAGCAACAGGAAATCAGAAACTGTTGCATTGTAGATTCATCTGGCTCCATCACAACCTTCTGATCAAGCTGCTGCACTGGACAGAACCCAAGAGTCTGGGGGACGGAGAGGCAAATATTTTACTTATATAGTAGTGTATATAATATTTGCCTTTTTATGGCAAAATTGATATTTATATATGCCATATTATATTTTCTTTTTCTATCATTATATCAGGGTTATTGAAAGCTAAACAGCAGCAAATATATGTAAACATTTTAACACACCCCCTGAGGAAACGCTGCCCTCTGGTGGTGAAAGTTTTAGTTTCATTCTGCGGAGTTACAAAAAGTACCTTTAAAGTCAGAGCTTCAAACTGGACAATTAAAAAGGTACAGTCAGTCATTTTTGTATTTGGTCATTATAAAAAAAATAATATTGTACTCAAATATAGATTGATTAGTGTGCGATTACGTCTCCCAAAAAACTGATGCACTCAAACTTCAAAATATTCTATTAAAATGATCAGACGCTGGATTTTGGAAGCTGAATCGAGTGGCCGAGATGGACGCCGCCATTCTGCCTAATCGCTTTTTTATGTATGTGGCTGGAGACCAGTGAGCATAAACATGCTTATTTATTCCAGGTACAGCTGACAACGAGCTGGCTAAAAAGCAACAGCTGGTTATAAGCTAACATTATGCCAGCTAATATTGGGTTCGAGTTTGATTGCATTCTCACTCTCATATTTGAGTTTATTCGCCAAGTGTCCAAGTTCAACAATGTTACATTCACCACCAGCTAACAGCGGCTAACAGCAGCAAAAACAGCAGCGCTTAACAGAAAAATTCAGGACATCCTCAACAGCTTGCCTCAGTATCGCTGTCATCAGAAGGAAGTGAGCTTCGCTGACTCATCAACTCCTTTCATAAACTTTTACATCCTCCTCCAGAGTAAGCAGACATCGACACCAGCTGAGGTAAACAGCAGACTGGCAGCCTACACTCACTTCAGATGATTAGCGGCCAAGGTTATTTGTCCTACAGCAGCCACCGTAGATTGGATTGGGAGGGGTAAGAAAACCGAATTCAGTTGACTGCAATCTAGTGACATCTAGTGGTGAGATGTTACACACTAACTGTAGCCCTTTAACACTGGGCGATCCCGCTGAAGCGCCGGTTCCCTGCCCTTACTAGCAGCATTAAGACGTAGCGTATCAGCGGGGAGTTTTTACCGTAACTCCGTGACCGTTTGTCCAATGGGAAAAATTCAAACGGTTCCTGGAAGCTCGGAGAGTTAACTTCACAGCTATATGGGGGTATTATGGTATTTGTCGCTGGAAGTTGGTGAACGGCGGCACCTTTGAAGTATGTTTTGTCACCGGCGACAGGTTCAGTATTAAAGGGTTAATAACAGAGACTCCACAGAAGTAAATGTTATTTGGGCTGCAGCGGTGACAGACTAACTGTAATGTAATGCTGACAGCAGGCTGAAGGTTGAACCAGCAGCAGCATCGTGGCAGATGACTGCCCCTCCCTGAGCCTGGTTCTCCTGGAGGTTTCTTCCTGTTAAAAGGGAGTTTTTCCTTCCCACCGTCGCCAAGTGCTGCTCATAGGGGGTCGTTTTGACTGTTGGGTTTTCTTTGCAGTGTTGTTGGGTCTTCACCTTACAATACAAAGCGCCTTGAGGCGACTGTTGTGAATTGGCGCAGTATAAATAAAATTGAATTGAACTGAATTTGTAGGACCACTTAAAGTTCTCTCCACCACTGACAGTCGTTCTGGCTGCTACATGCTTGCAACAAAGTACATGTGCTTTGTTGTTCAATTTTCTAAGAATTGTTTGGAATAAAAACATCTTTTCAGTTATATTAAAAACAAAGGCAGCATCTTTTATCAATCATCTCTCTCTAATCCTGGTTAAACTGAGTACAACAGCTCCAAGCTTGGAACCAAGCAAAGAAAGCCAAACATCCTGTGACGTTTCAAACATTTCTTTTGATAGATATCAGAGATTTAACTGAGCATCATCCGTCCTCATTTCTCTGTTGGTGGCGAACAAAGATAGCAAAAGCATATCCAACACGGACCCTCATATAGAAGATCTCTCTCATTTTTACTCCCTTATGTCCATTCTAGCGGCAGCGATGAGCCCAATTAGCCATTTGCTACGATCACAGATAGACGAGGCGCAAACGTGCAAAGTGCTCTCAAATTCAATCGGCTCTTCTTGGCTGGACCTGCCCTATCTGGCACCGCTCAACAGAAGAGACAACTGAGCCAAGCCCATCAGCTCAAATGACACGCATGGAGGGGATATCTGGCAGCGGGCGAAGCTGCGTCTTCATGTTTGATGCACAACACAGGGCAGAGTCTGCATTCACTGGCCATCAATGTAACCATCGCTTTCTGTTAGGCTGTCACAAACAAATCGATACAGTAAGAAAAATGGGATATTAATGCAGAAAATTACTGTATAACCTTATTAGCAGGGGGAAATTGCTTGTTATTGTGATTCTGTGTCTCGCTAGAGGATAGCAGTCAAAACATCATTAAAAACACAATTTCAAAAACCCTGTTTGTCATAGTTGCAAAGTAAGGTTATTGTTAGTATTTTCAATTTGAATTGCCCTTAAATATTTTTTCCAGAGAAATAGCTGCTGTGTGTGTATCTAAAAGGTGCAAAAGCCACAAAGTTACTGTACATTCAACCTCAGAGTAGGACAGGTTGAGCTTCCAGGCTCTGATCATCTCCATCAAACTGCATTCTTTTGTTTTATAGAGTTTGGTTTTGGTTTTCACACACAGTCTTCACAGTTGCCACATTGATTGGTTCGGAAACAGTGATACATATGTATCAGCAGCAGGAGTGATTTTCATCAGCCTGCCTTGTCACAGTCTAAAAAGGTGTCAATCATCCTAAATTACTCTGACAGTCTGAATTACAGAATAAAGACCCAAGTCTGCACAGTTTACTCCCTTTTCCATCTGCCCCCTTTTTGAGGTTTCACACGAGTCTTAATGAAGCGAATTCATGAGATCAATAACAGGATGAAGCATCTAATGATCCAAGCTGCATCGGGATGGGGCTCATTTATGGAACATAAAAGCATTCATTTCTTTTCAGATTCCAATAACTTCACTGTGGTTTTATTTTGCATATTGTGACTGACAACGGAAAGAGTGAAAAATGCAGGAATCAAACTAGTCAACAGCCTAATAGCAAAAATAACCGCACATCAGCTTATTGTCCACGACGGGAGGCACACTGAGTGACACAGCCCTGATTCTAAACAGGGACAAAGAGAATGGCCTAGTTAGCTTTGACACTGCTGCGATATTTTATTCATAACCATATGACACAGGTCCCTGATGCATTAGCTACCTCCTGTATCTGCTTTTTATCAGTCGGAGCGGCCCGTTCATTCAGTGTGTTACCCCCACATAGCAGAAGCATCAAAAAGGCTGAACAGAAATATCGTATACGTCGCTTATATGACTTTAACAACATCTAAAAGGTCGTGGTCAGTTTTTGTCAGACTCGACTTCTTTAGAGGCAAATCTTACCACTATGGAACCATCTTATTTATGGTGTTTTCTAGATTACCTTTAATTTCACTGATTACTGAGACATTTAAAATTGCATGTACAGAATCAACAGTTAAACTGGAAATTGTTTTTTAAAGTTTACCGTTTTCACCCCAAATAAAGATTTTAAAAGCTTTTTTTCCTCCTGGAAGTTGTACTTCTAATAAATATCTCTGCTGTAGAATTCTGAATTCTCTGACCGTTCACCGTCTCCGTCCTATAACACCTCTGATACGGCATGAAAAAAAGAGAAGTCACCGTCAGAAGGTTGCTAGGGAATTGTTGCAAATGAGAGAAAACAATGAAAGATGGTGAAAAAAATGCATGTTAATGAATAAGGATAGATGCAGGTATCCATTTATGTGACCTAATGACCGGTCCAGGGAGCAGTGACACCTTTGACTCTGAAGTGGATGAACTGTATGGATTTTGTTCATTATTTTAAAGGGCTGAGGACCTTCTCTGTGGAGTTTGCATGTTCTCCCTGTGTCTGCCTCGATTCTCTGCAGATATTCCAGCTTCCCCCCACAGTCCAAAGACATGCTTGTTAGCTTAAATGGTAAGTCTAAATTTGCTGTAGGTGTGAATTTGAGCATGAATCGTTGAACCTGGCTGGGATTTCAGATAGCTGGGATGGGCTCAGGCTTCTATGTGACCCTAAGAAAATAGATGGTTGGACATTATTGTACTGTCACCATAAAATTTTATGCTAGACCACAAACAGAAGCCCCTTCCTGCTCCAACATGGCTGCACATCAGTGCACAGAGCAGCTCCATAAAGACATGGATGAGCCAGTTTGGTGTGGAAGAACTTGACTGTCCTGCACAGAGTCCTGACCTCAGCCTTTGGGATGGATCAGAGACTGTGAGCCAGGCCTTCTCTCCAACATCAGTGTCTGACCTCACAGATGTGCTTCTGGAAGAACGGTCAGAAATTCCCAGAAACACTCCTAAACCTGTGGAAAGACTTCCCAGAAGGCCTATAATGTGGGAGGGCCCACATCATATTAAAGCCTCTGGATTAAGATGTTACTCAGGTTCATGTGTGTGTGTAAAGGCAGATGAGGGGAAACATGCTGAATATATAAG
>VUQJ01030920.1:9338-22428 GCA_015108635.1 Andinoacara biseriatus
TATATTTTTGCAGCAATTACTAGAAAGTGTTGTTAATAAGCAGTAATAACTCAGCACTTCTCTTCCAGGCTACCATTGCTGAGATACTGTGCTTACTAGGTCAGTGCAAAAGCTGCAAAACCACTGTGCCCACGTCTGCTGTACAAGATGTGGTTGGCATTCGAAGGGTTAACAAGTAGCAACCATTTTGTGTGCAAGACTTGCTCCAAAATGGCACCCTCTCTTCTTCTGCCGGCCTATTATACAACATCCCTTTGGCTGTGAAGGCACATAAGAACCAGTTCCCATGGGGACAGAAAAAAAATCTGATTAGACAAAATGTGCAAAAGTCTGAAGAGGAGTTCATGGATCAGTCTGATACTCTGTGACTAGATAGACTGTGCTGCTTTACTACTACACTAGTGCTGCTAACACATGAACATTTTTTTTACTTCAGAAGAGGCAGATAACTGGGTAAGTGGCTGCCATCAAGAGAAGCAGCAAGGAAAGGCTCCACTGATGAGGAACCGGGTTGATAAAAGTTTCTCGTGTGGGATTCAAGTCATGCATTCCTGCTCAGTATAAAAATATCAGGAAACTGACAGTGTTTTACAATGTCAGGGTTTGCGCCCTAAATATTTCTGTTCTCCTGCACGACTTTCTAGCGGTTGTGTTATATAATTTTGACTACTGTGAAAAACATAAACTGAGCCTGTCTGAAATGATAGAAATGTCACACTCACTGCAGCTCTTGCCTATCAGTATACCTGTGGCTCCAAGGTCATGGGCCTAAATCCCAAGACTGGCTGTAAAATGTCAATTTGGATAACCCCACCCCTCACCTCAATTTCTTTACCCAAGAAGGCGTTAATGGAGCTGTGCTAGATTATATGTACGGGATGTGGTGGAAGTACCAAGGGAGCTTAGGAGGGAAGTTTCAATTAGGTCTGCAGTCTCACTTCTACAAAATCTGACCAACTGGATTTTAACTTCGAGGAACTTAAACAACCTGATGTGCACACTTTGAGAAATGTAACATTGGGCTGATGAAGACCGCAACAACTGATATTAGCCTGTTCAACACAATCAATTCCTCCCGTGCATTTATCATAGCAACAATAAAAGGACTCACAAATGTCAGTAAATTCTTGGAGGGTTATTGCTGAAATATCAGAATGGATGTGAGAGACTGAACAAAGAAGTGAAAAAACAAGGAGGGACGAATATGTTTGCACCGAAGAGAAAAGCTGGCCACAACAAAGAGCGAGGACTCAGAATTAAATTTTTTTCTGTCGGCCGGCACGGCGTGCGAAACGGCAGGACACAACCACACAGTAATTAACTGGCATTGCGCATCTTGCACAAGCAGAAACGTCGACAACGACATTGGCCACTTACATAGGCCTCGCAAAGACCCAGCACAGAAGTCTAATTTGGGCCTTAACCTTATACTTCCGAACGTGTCGAACCCGACACCGCATACTTCAAAAGCGCCGCCATTTGTAGACTTCTGGCAACAAATACCGTAATACACCTATACTTTCTGAAACCATTTGAATATTTCTGATAGGACAAATGGTCGCAGAGTTACGGTAAGAGGCCAGCTGATCAAAGTTCTTTTGATCAGGCGACTCCGCGCTGATATGCTACGTCTTAAACAGCTGTTCGTCGCTAGTAAGGGCAGGGAACTGGCGCTTCAGCAGCGATCACCTGGCATTATAGGGTTAAGCTTGATTGATGGTCACCAAATTGTTTACTATGCACACCAAATGTGATGTCAACACAGCCCTGTGACGATACTGGGGCTTGAGGTGCAGACTGACTGGAGTTTTCCTCTGAACAACAGGTGTCACCAATCAGAAAAAACCCGTCTGCATCAACTCAGCTTCCCATTTTGATTCCTTCCACTCTTGTACCAAAGCAGGTGCAGCTTTCTCCAGAACGTCTCATCTTTTCAAGCTGCTGCAGCATCCCTCTCTGTATAATCTGGGACTCTGAGCTACTGTACTGAGATATCATTTGAAATATTGGTGAAGACCAACCTGCTTGCACACTTGTGTCTTCAACCCAGATGTGTCAGCTAGGCCATGACAGGCAAAAATGACATTAAAGTGTGCCATCAGCTGTGACATCAATTTTGGTGCATTGCAGTTTTCTGACTAAGAGGCGTCACCATTCTTCTGGAGGAACTGTGCGCTCAGTGTCATTTGTTTGTGAGAAATATAACGCAACTTCCTGACAGTTGGTGGAAAAAGTACAGGGACAGAATATAAAGAACCTTTGGCATCAGTCTAGACCACTTTCTCTGTAATACTGTTGCAGAGGCCTTGGTGATGACTCACTCTTTGACTGCCAATGGTATCACTTCCATCCTACACAAAGTTAGCACTGCTTCGAGAGACATTATCCCAGCCACACTTACAGTGAGAATGTTGATATGTTTCCACTGCCGAGGTTCCAGTGCTCGTGCCAGTGCTGGTGTTGGTTTCAATAAACCTGCAAACTGCTTAAGAACGGGCCTGTGCTTCCACTGCACTTTGTGAGCTGATCCTTTACGTATGAGTGTGGGTAGATTCTAGTCTGGAAACGGAAGCCGAAGGGCACAAAATAGCAGAACACGCTCGCCTTTCTTGTGCTGCAAACAAATTTTATGGTCCACACAAAACTACAGCAGCATCTGTGTGCGGCACAAGGCATACACAAGCAGCAATTACGAGCAAGACGACAAGTACGCACTTTGCTTTCTTTTAACTGGGATATGAACTGCCCTCCCTGATTCACGGCCGTGAAAATCACCTCATTTTGCTCATGTAATACACGCTCTGCAGTGCAAAGAAAACTTTATGTCGAGATCACAGAGTCACGCCCGTCTGCTGCTTGTGTCATGTGTTCTTGGTTCCAGACCAGCTAGCTTGCGGTGCTGGAGTTGAACCCATTTTTTTGGCCGAGCACTGTGTATGTTCACGATGGAAAAAAATGCTGAACGGTCTGAACACGGGCACCGGGTCAGTGGAAAAAGGGATTGCGTGATTGTGCCTAAACATATGCGGGTTCACTGAAAATGTCAACAAAACAACTGAAGAAAAAAGATGTTAGCGACAATGAACACTTCTTACCCATATATAAACTGTTGTGAAGGTCACAGTGAGTCTTTTTCAGTGTTCCACCGCTGTGCACACTCCATCAGTGCAAGCCAGCACACAAAATGTGAGAGAGGTACCTGTGCATTTCTTATCTACCATCTTCCTTTTCCCAACATCACCTGAGTGTTTATTAACCATTAGCCAACTGACGGAAATCTTGATTTGATTTTCAGCACAGCTGTAAGTACATTTTGCTCTCATTTACTGGAGCACTAAGAACCGAGACATTTTAAATGTCTCAAAATTTCAAAACTGTGATGGGTTACAAAAAAAATGACCAATGATAACTGTCAATAAATTAGACCCACCTTATTTATAAAATGCCTTATATAAAACTGCACATGCCCCCCCCGACACTCATCAAGGACAGCTCACTCATCCGGCAGATTCAAACTAAGGAATGCTGGGGGATGACAGAGGGCTCTTTCCTTAAGCAAAATCTCCCACTATACAGAAGCCTAGGTGTGTCTGCTCACAGTAGAAATTACCCCTTGAATACATCCCAAGGCAAGTATGAAACAAAATCAGTATGTTTGAGTGGTGCTCTATGCAGTCAGTCTCAACAATATTTCTAAATGAAACACTGGTTGAAAAACAAAGACTTGCCCTGCGCCGTGCAGCTCATGGTCCTAGATCAGTCTGCTGCTGGTCAACTAATAAGTATATGCCTGTCAAATATGATGCTGTAAAAGGTTCGAGGATAGCTGAAGACAAATGATTAAAGTAACCTCCAGAAGAAAGAACTCGGCAGTCTCTTTGGGGGCAAAAATACGAAGATCTGGGTTTGAAGTAAGTCAGTGAGTCCTAACTAGCCTTCGAGCTGTCTTGATGGAAAATGGTTAACTTACAAGATGCAGGTCTCTTGGTTTTGCAAGATGCAAAAAAAATAGTAGTGTTTATGTTAAGCAAACACAGGTAATATAATTTTTAAAATTATAATGTATTGTATCACTTTTAAATTCCACCTAAATCACAGACTGAGTCAGGCTGATCGCGAGCTTCAGGAGCTGCTTCGTTTTTGGGCAGGCCTTCTTGTCATCACGTTAATTATCCTGCTGCAAAGCGAGCTAATCTTTGCACTTTCAACAACTGTGACACTGCAGTGTCTGGATAGATAAATCAGTAAATGCTAGCATCTGAGGAGACTTCCTAAATCTTTCAAGTTGCTTCGGCCCAAACAGCTCAGCTTTAACGGTTTCAATATGGATACTGTTTTAAGAAGACAAACATGCACAGAGCAACCAGCAAGAGATGATAATACTGGTATTTGTTATGGGGGATGATGTCGACCTGTTACCATGAAAAATGCCCGCTTTAGTCAAATAACCTGTTACTTGTGTAGCTCGGTATCACAAAAACCAAATTGTGATCTTTAAAAATAAATAAATAATTATGAATTATATTTAGTGCAGTTTACAAAAAATATGTCCAGAGGGCAGATGACAAATTGATCTTATATTAAATCCTGATATTCAAAAGTATCTGATGTTACACTATAGATACAAAAAGAGGAGAAAAAAGTGTAATAAATATCTAATCAAATTATGGTTAAATAAGAGTTGCTGGAATCAGCATTTGCTCCTACTATCTTATGACATCTCTGCTGTGGCTCTCTTAGTTCTTTATAACATTCAATGCAGATGAGTCGGACACTGACAGGAAGGTAAAAAATAAGTGACAGAGTGGAGTGAGCAACACAGCAGAAGATTCCTGAGCAACAAACTGATGTTAGTGATGCTGTGGAGACTCATAGGAAACATGTCAATGACAAAAACTACAGGTGAGTACAAACGGAGGTGTCGCTTCATTTATCAAATTCTCTTTACCACAAAAAATAAATAAAACTCTTGGCTGCTATTGGGCGACAGTTTAGTTTCCCTTTCACTAATTTTTATTAGTCTCATCTTTTAGATGTCCTAGAAACATTATATTCTTTATATTTTGAAACAAAATTTGTCAGTAAGGATCTATTTAAAAAATAATAATAATAATTTTAAAACAGAATGAAAAAAAACATTAAAAAGTCCACTCTTTTGGCCCTTTGTACAACTGTAAAATCTGATCTAATCACATGCAATATCTCAGCCACAAAGTACACCTTCATTTAAAAAGATAAGCTATATTAATGTTATTATGCATTTGTTACTGTGACCACAGTGTTAACAAACATAAAGCTGAATTAATATGTGACAAAACTACTGTACTGGACGACAGGTGTGCCCACTATACCTGGACTACAGATCTCATTATCACAGTAGGTTAAATCACACACCTGTCTTATCCAATGCAACAGCACCCTGAGCTCTAATTAACTGCTAGTCCACAAGATTGCATACAATGTGTCCATAAAGAGATACATATTGACTGCTTAGGTCACTCTGGGTTTACTATGCATATTATTGATGACCCTTTAGAGTAACGAGCCCACACATAGCATACGGGTCATTTTCTGCGACGTTTGACTCTTTATGATAAACAAGACACAGATGACCACTTAACATCATCTGTTGTGTGACCATCTGAAGCTGTGTGTTGCTCTTGTCCTGATTGTAAGTCACTGTGATTTTTAGCTAGCCTGCACTGAGGACGGCGGACCCAAACAAAACGGTCTGACGCTTTGGGGTCAACACAAATATAAACATGCCGGGCAGTGATGCGGTCTTTGACTCCAGCCACGTGTCTGTTAATTTTACACTGGCATTAGCCGATGTTATGTCAGTAGCTACCTTAGTGCCTAGCACCATGCTAGCTAGCATTGATACCCAAGAGCTAATGGCTACACTGCGGCTGGTCTTCAGCACGACCCCCCTTACCTGATCAAAGCTCCGCGTTAGTCGTGCGTGCTTCACCGCCAGCCGTCCTCTGTTGTTTATCGGCTACATGTCCCGTCTTGTAATAACAACTTAACAGGCTTCCTTGAAGACCTCAAAGCATCGGCTTTGTTTGCCAGCGTAAAGAGAAAGCGGCTGTCCTCCTTGTCGGTGTCTTCCGTCTTCCTGTGGAATACCGTCAGGATAATCTTTCTTTTTTCCTTTCAGAGAGCTGATGGGGGGTTTGTTCAGTCAAAAGCACTCCAGAGCCTTTTTTTTTTAAAGCACGGTACCTACACACGCTGCGTCTAGTATAGCCGCGCTAGATCCACCTCCATTATCTTTATTTGCGCAATTACGGACAGTGTGCCCGAAACTGTGCGCATGTTACACAATATCTGCTTACAACCAATAACAAGGTGCGGGGAATCCGCGTGAGCCCGCCCCTTCATGTTCTATGGCTCTCGGAGTCTGGCTGGGCGGTAGGAGGACCTCTTCCGGGCGACCGCGCTGCGGTTCTCTCCTTGCAGCAGCTGCTCCTGCACTCCCTACGTGCTGTGTGCTGTAACAAACAGCCAGTGCCGCCTGTGCTGGCAGTTACTGCGCCGATCAGTGAAGTCCTCAGTGGGGCTTTCCTGTTCCCCTCTGCACTTTCACTACTCCGATGATGTTGCAAGAGCATCACCAAAGTTATCCGGGCACTCAGACCTATGTGCCTACTTGTCTGCTGCGCAGGATGTGGTTGGTAGTTAAAGGGTTAACAAGTAGCATCCAACCATTTTGTGTGCAAGACTTGCACACAAAATGGCGCCACCTCTCCTTCTGCTGGTGAGCCAGACAAAAACCGCCTTTGGCTGAGAGGGCACATGAGAACCAGTTCCCGTGGGGGGGTGTGGGTGGCAGAGGGGGGAACATCTGCAGGAGAGCAGACAAAATGTTCAAATGCCTAAACAGGAGCTCATGAATCAGTCTGATATTCTGTGACCACACTGTGGGCTGTTTTACTGGTGCACTCCTGCTCCTAACACATGAACTTTTAACTAAAAGGCACATAATTGGGTAATTAATGCTAGGTCTTTTGATTTAAGTAAATATGCGCTTCAAAAGATGTGCTAATTAATATAAAATAGTTTTTGACCAGGTCAGACCATAGCAAGAAAAGGCTCCACTGGCATGAAATTAGATCAATGTTTCTCATGTGGGATTGTGGGATATATTCCTGCTTGGTATAAAAATACCAGGAAATCGACATTTCATCATTTTAGTCTTTATCCCTAATGTCAGAGTTTGCCCCCTAAACAATGCTGTTCTGCTGTATGGCTTTCTAGGGGTTGTGTTATATAATTTCTACTACTCTGGAGACGCACTAAACTGAGCCTGTCTGAAATGGTAGAAATGTCACACTCACTGCAGTTCTTGCCTATTAGTGAACTTGTGACTCCTGGCTCATGGGTTTAAATCCCAAGACTGGCTGTAAAATGCCAATTTGGACAAATAAACCCCACCCCTCACCTCCATTTCTCTGGCCTGGAGGGCTTTTGCGGTGCTGTGCTTGTTCACATGCATGGTAAGTGGACAGAGTACCAAGGGAACCGAGGGGGGGAAGTGTGTCATATCTCCTGTCTCACTTCTACATGTCTGATCAAATGCTGTCTAAAATGGGCATGGGTTTTAATTGTCAAATATGATTTTGTCTTTGGTGATTATAAAAACAAGAAAACTGGGATAAAACATGAACTTTTTGCATTTATTTTTTTAAATCAAGTACACTCTTTCACAGCTCTGCTCATTCACCCTGCCTAAAAGCCTAAAGTCGCTCATTGTTCAGTTCAGTTTGAGCCCTTTCTGAGTGACCCTATGATCATAATGTTTGCCCCCAAGGGTCTCCCAGCCATTCCCTTTCAACAGTGCCCAACTGAGGCGTAAGTTTGCTGTTGGCTTTGACTCTCCATTGCTCTCTCCATGGCTACTGTGCAGTTCTTCCAAGGAACACTAGTCAGCAATCACCTAGACTTTTCTTTGCTCCCTTCTGCCAGCACACACATCGTGCGGTAGATGCTTCAAGCTGGCAGGGGCCATTGGTTGTCCTTGCTTTACAGTTAGAAACACCAACTAGTTTGGGCCAAACTCCTACCGGATGACCCCGTGTCGCTCACCTCCTGAACTTTTTTTTTTCCCCACTACTTTAATGTTTTTCATTTGAATTGCATTTAAAGTTTCTGGATATCCCTTGTAAAAAGAAACATTTTTCAAAGTTTCACTTAGTAATAAAATAGAATTAGGATATTGACCAAAATAGTTCAGGTTATCCTTTTTTCCATAATTCTGCAGTCCTAAGTTATTGTATTGTCAGTTTGTGAAAATGACAACTTTGAAGAGCCAGAGCCTGATTTCTCGGAGTTTTGGTGGGGCTCTGATGTTTATTGGTGATCTGCCAAGCAGACTGGTCCCTCGAGTCGAGAACCTAAAAAACAAACAAATTTTATTTCTGAAAATGTGAATCCTCTGATTGCGAATGATTAGATTGTTGCAGAAATGATCAGAAGATGGTCAGTGACTGACTACCGAAGGAAAAGGTGTAGTTTGGAGCAAGCCAGACTGGAACATGGGGATATATTAGCATGGTGGCAACACTTGGAATTGCAGCATCATGTGACACACATGAGCCCAAACAACTTTTTTTACACTCATGAAAACTGAAGGAGAAAAAAAGTCCAGTGCTTAAATGATGAATATACAATTTTGGGCATGCCAAAATTACTTTTTGTATATATTCAATCCCTTTGGTCCAGTTATATTAGTCAATTCCATTCATCAAACCATTTTTGTTAACACTGGAAGTCTATCCCATCGGTCATGGGACGAAAGTCAAAGTATACAGTGGAGATCATGAGTCTATCAGAGGGCTAACACAGAGAATGATACACTCTCACATGCACACCTACAACATATCTTTGGACTCCAGAAGAAACCAGAGGAGCCAGAGGAAAACCATGCAGGGTAGGGAGAAAAGCCTAAGCTGCCCTTGTACACTTGAACGCAGATCCTTCTTGCTGTGAGGTGACAGCGCTAACCACTGCACCACTGCACCACTGTTCTGTCCATTCCTAAAGTCATTAATTTATTCTATGCCAATAATGTATGAGGGGTTTCATTAGGAAGTTGCTTGCCATCCTTGGAGATTGTCTCAATCATGAATGTTGTCAATCTGCTTGCTGATGGGATATTAGTGTGCATGTGCCAGGAGACTGTTATATTTGCCAAGTTAGTAACTTTCATAAGAACAGTATATACAATTTCTCATGCCTAAACCATAGTGTATATGAAGAAAATGGACAGCTCTCAAGAAGTGAAGCTCAGAGAAATGGGCACGACCATATTGTGCTGGTACCATCAGTTGCAACCAAGGTCTTTCCAGTATACTGACCAGGAATGAAAATGTGTCAATGGTGAGTTCAGCATATTGATTTACACATCCACATCTGATATTCAAGGATTGTGAGCTCATTGTGTTCAAATTTTCAAAATTAGTCATTTATACGCAGTCTCTTGCGGCAAATCGTGAAAGTTGCAAAACACCTATTAAGGTTTTGCAGACACATGACCACTAACCATATGACAACTTCTCCACCATTTTGGATGTGTGACAATCACGGTGACAGTGTAGGATCAAATAAATAAGACCCCAGCCACACAGGCCTACAGACTGGTCTGTGACCATCTGGCAACCACCTGTCATGAGGGAAAAGTGAGTAGTCTCCAATCGCTTGCGAGTCATTGCTAGCGGTTGATGGCTGTTGCTAGGAAAATGGTTGGTAATGTCCTTGTCACAGCTGGTCAATGACTCCTTGGAAAATACCTGTTGCTAGGGGAAAATGTACATCTCCCAATTGGCTGCCAAAAACTTCCTTGCAATTGCTTTGATCGTTCGACTGTTGTCGCGGTCGTAATTTGAATTGAATGGAAGTGATGGATTTGTCTACAAACACTGGCCGGCTGCTCTCAAGTTTGTATTAGAAAGGTAAAAAGTACAACGCAAACTGGAAATGGAGACATTTGCCTTCAAAGTAAAAGTTATGCCATTGGAAATATGTTGGCTGCAGCACTGAGACACATCTTTTACTTTGAAGGGGACTCTTTAACATTTTTAGCAAATAGCAAATATTTGAAGATAAACATGCTACAGGCTACTGTGCTATTGTCTGCTAGCATTGAAAAGAATGACTAGCATGTTTTTGGCGCAGCACCTTCTTTGCAACCAAATTCATCCAGCGACAGCCAGCAACTTCCTGGAACCACTACTAACCAGTCAGGGAATATATGTATCCTGAGCAACCAGTGGCTGTATTATGCCCAATATGGCGGACAGCGCCTTAGTGTCATGTAAAAAAAAAGTCAATAAACTTGCCACTCTTCAGTTTGTAGCTGACAGTCTCTGGACAGTTGGACATTTAGACTCTGTAGTATAAATAACCCTTTTGCAATTCTCATGTCATCATGTTAGTCAATAGTATTCTTCAGTCCATTTTGTAGTTGCTTTAACCCTTTAACAGTGGCAAACAGCACTGATGCACCTATTTCCTGTTCTTACTTGCCGTGAACAGCTGGTTAATGCCTAGCGCGAGGGTATTCAACTCCAGGCCTCGAGGGCCGGTGTTCTGCACATGTGTCCCTGACCCAACACACCTGAATCAAATGGCTGAAATACCTCCTCAGTATGCAGTCAAGTTCTCCAGAGTCCTGCTGATGACTTCTATATTTGACTCAGGTGTGTTGAAGCAGAAACACATCTAAAACCTGCAGGATACCAGCCCTCGAGGCCTGGAGTTGAATACCCCTGGCCTAGCGTATCACCGTTGAGAAGTCTGATCAGTCATGATTTGTATTACCATAATTATGCGACTGTTTGTCCTATCGGAAAAATTCAAACAGTTTCTCAAAGTTGAGAAATTGTGCTTCACTGCCAATATAGGGTTATTATGGTTAAAGTCCACAAATGGCAGCGCCTTTGAGGTTAACGGGCTGCTGCCGGGCCCGTGGTTAATGAAGGTTTAACTGCACTGACTCAAAGGTATGAGCCTTTTAACTCAGTATCTGCTTGTTCTTGTGTCATCACCAATGGTTACTTTGCTCACCTTTGGTTTGTCTCCACTGCCCAGCTGGGGCCTGTCTGTGTTAAATGGTGATTCTAAATTGGCCATAGATATGAATGTGAGTGTGGATGCTTGTCTCTCTCTCTGTGTCAGCCCTGTGATAGCCTGGTGATCTGTCCAGATCCTGCTTTCTGCCCCATGACATGTGATAGGCTCCAGTGCCACCAAAACCATGAATTGAATCAGTAGTTAAAAAAAATTATATAGTCAGCTATATATGTCAGTCCATTAAATGTCACTTGACAATACTTGTTGATCTAAAGCAAAAATATTCCCCAACCAATCAATGTAATAAAGTCAGGCAGAAGCACATAAGAGACAATGGGCTATTTCTTTTGATCTCCCAACATGCAATTTATTAAAGGAGACATGGAATTTGTATTTGGTTGTACAGTCTAAACAGACACTGGATTACCTGCAGTTTTTTAGTGATCTGATTCTTATCTTGGCCTTTTTAAAAGGCTTTGTTAACCTTAATTAGAAAGAGTGTTTTATCAGCCATCTGGTTTGTCTTCCACTGACGAATTCTTTGTGATAGGATTACAACTCTGTTCCAATACTTCAACTCCAGAGTTCAAACTCAGAATGTCCTTCATTAATGGTTGAGTCTTGGTCTCATCTTGTCGAACAATGCACGAGTGCTGTCAGCTTCTCACATAAAAAAAATGTGTTCAAAATTTTTGACTAGATGAAGAATTCATCTATAGGGTGGGAGACAAAGCACCCAGCTCAAAAATTCCTAGGAAAAATTAGCCATTGTTGATCACTCTGTCCAAAACTTGATCAGAAGGATAACATGATTACCCTAAGAGCAACCTGGAGTCAATGGCAGCACACATATGAAAGTAAAGTGATCTCTAGGCATCCAATATGTGACTCAAGCTTGTGAATTGTTCCTGAGAGTGAAGCTAGATAAAGACTAGTGACCCTATTCATCTGTCTGAAAGTTTAAACCCTGAGGTCATTAGACCTAATGGTGGTGGCTAGCCAAGAAAGAAAGGGTATGGAGCATACTTGTTTTTTCCTTCTACTAGGTGTTCAGGGTGTTTGAAAACATATGAATGTTCACAACAACCACTGGACTCTTGTCACTGTCACTAGTGTGAAATTGGTCACAAAGAGGTATGCTGTGCTACACTGAGGCCTTATGCTTAATTGATGTTACCATAGTTGTGTCCTCTGTGAAGGTATTTGCCTATGGAAAGGCTTTGGACAGGGGGCTTCAATGTGCATTCAGGTTCACTTCAGCTCTTTGTAAGTTAACTATAACAATGTCAATTTTTGCATTACTGCTTTTAGATGAGAACTATCAGCCCAAATGAGAAGGTACCAGCAAGCTGGTTTACTAGTCCTTTTCCAATATTGCAGCAGCTGGTAGCCTGTCAGTCTAGCTGACTCTTTGGAATGGGCTGCATTTTCAGGGGTTCTTGCCTAGGATTTTTATCTTTTATATATGTCTGTGTAGGTTCTCAGTCATCCAGGTCATAGACGTCTCTGGAGCTTGAAAAATGCAGATGTACTCATTTAAGTTTCTTGAAAATGTTTCACCTCTCATCTAAAGCCTTCTTCAGTTCTAAACCAAATGGTGGCAAGTCACAGGTATTTAAACCCTATTGGGGGTTGTGCCCTGGAGGTGGTTGCTGACCCATTATTATCTCATGTGCATAATCACATGCGCAAGGTGTGAGGAAAAAAAGGCATGGATCATTACAATCAGTGGTTTTGCTCAACTCTATCAAGTGACCCACTGATGCCACATAAAGAAAGGTGTGAGTGGAATGGGTGCCTAGGAAGGGAGCTCAGGACTGCATTGTAGATGGAGGACAGTTGTGGGAACCTATTCGGGACTGCTTGGCGCGGGTCGCGTCGACTTGTGGCGGTTTGATGGCGTTTCCATTAGTAACGGTTACAAGTTTGCAGATACCTTCAGATACTTTTTTCGTACCCACTCACCCGAGGTTCTGTGCGATCCATGGCGATACAAAAGTGTGACGCAGAAGAACAG
>VUQJ01030924.1:4134-14221 GCA_015108635.1 Andinoacara biseriatus
CAGTTCAACTTTATTCATATAGCACCAAATGACAACAGTCACCTCGAGGCACTTTATATTGTAAGTTTAAGACCCTACAATAATTACACAGAAAACCCAACATTCAAAATGACCCCCTGTGAGTTAGCATTTGGTAAAAGTGGAAAGGAAAAACTCCCTTTTAAGTAATTCTTGCCGGTATGACAAAAACTAGTACTACTTCCTAGTACTCATAGTACTTCATAGTACTCTACTTTTGATTATTCATTTATGTGGAGTTTAAATTTGAAATGTAAATTCAGTGAGTTACTTCATGCATTATAAAACCAAGTTCATAGAATTGCATTTTAAGCTTTCATGATTGACGGTGAAACGGGTGTAAACGTAGCCTGCTGAGTTGCTTCTTACTGCTGGGAAGTTAAACAAACAAGCCTTAAAATAAAAAAAGACAGAGTTTCAGTAAAGCTCACAAAATTTAAACGGGCATTCAGATGAAGAAACCGGTGTGCGGAGAAGTAAGCGATGCATTCCAAGGAAGCCAGCACATTTCAGGGTGATGAAATGGCATTTTAAAATATCGCAGAGACGCTGTTTCTGATGAATCAGACAAATACAAAGACGCTCGCCAAACACTTTCATGTGTTACTAAATCATCTGGTCTGTCTGCACGGCCAGTCGACTGCTGACGTCTCTCAGTTTACTCTTTGTGCTTCTGAACTTTGAGACTGTTGGCTGGGAAAGCTGATTCTTTTTGGTCTCTTTCTGCAAATGAAATGTCACTAGTGAAGTTTTGTTCAGCTGTTATTATGGTTGTTGTACACATAATCTGTTTAAACGTTAGATGATGAAGATTGCATTTTTAAGTGTTTTTATACAGTGAGATTCATAAATGCTTAGAAAACAAAGATAATAATGAACTCTGAAGCTTGATGCTCCTGCTAAAATTCATTAAATGTAAAACTAAATACCCTAAATGGGTGAAATGTGATGGTAGAAGAAGATGGTATATGAACACGTCATTATTGGCTGTCCTGATTCACACTACAGATTGTTGTACACAGCTCAATTATTTGTAAAGAAAAAAGAGAGAGTGAGAGAAAGAGAGAGAGAGAGAGAATAGCATATGTCAGAGATATGATTCAAGAGGACCATGTTTACTACTGTGTAACATCTCTTCTTCTTTTAACAGCAGTCAACAAACATCTGGAAGCTGAGGAGATCAGCTGCTGGACTTTTGGGTGAGGAATGTTGTCCCACTCTTGTCTGATATAATGCTCAAGCTGCTCAACAGTCCTGGGCCTTCTTTGCTGTATTTATTGTTTCATCATGTGGCAAATGTTTTCAGCTGCTGAAAGATCTGGAATGCAGGCAAGCCAGTTCAGCACCCAGGCTCTCCTACCACAAAGCCATGGTGTTGTAATAGATGCAGTGTGCTGTATTGTTGTGCTTTAATATGCAAGACTTTCCACGAAAAACACGTCAATCAGATGGGAGCAGCAGAGTGCTGACAACAGGCCGGATGGTTCCTCTTCTCGTTACTCCGGAGGACCCAGCATCCATGTTTTTCAAAAAGAACTTAAAATTTTGATTCATCCGACTACAGAACAGTTTTCCACTTTGCCTCAGCCCATTTTAAATGAGCTTTGGGCCAGCAAAGATGGCAGGGTTTGGGTCACATTCCCATACTGTACGGCTTCTTTGCATGAAAACCTGCATTTGTGGATGGTGTGGCGAGCTCTGTGAACACAACTATTTTTTGGAAGCTTTTCTGAGTCCCTGCAGTGATTTCCATGATGGATTCATGCCTGGTTTTACTGAAGAGCACATGCATGTTGATTCTCAGTCTTATGCCTTCTGCACGGAGATTTCTTCAGATTCTCAGAATCTTTTAATGATATTGTGAACTGTATATGATTAGATATTTGAAGTTTTCTCAAATTAATATTGACAAACATTACTCTGAAAGTTTTACACAATTTGTAGACACAGTTTTTTGGAGAATCTCTGCTGCTCTAAGATGTTCTTTTTTTCACCCAATCGCCTTACTGGCCTGTTGCCAATTAACCTAATTAGCTGCAAAATGTTCCTCATGTTGTTTTTTTAGGACCGCTTACTTTTTGAGCCTTTGGCTGCTCCATCCCAAAAAACATGTTACTGCCATTAAATTCAAAATGACATTTGAAATAGTAAAAATGTTTCAGTTTAAACATTCATCATATTTTACATGTTCTACAGAATTCTGAATAAAATATGGGATTATGAGATTTGTACATCTTTGCATTCTGGTTTTATTTATATTTGAAATGGTGTAAAAATTATTTGAAATTGTATTTTATTGCATCTATTCACAACAAAAAGCAGTTCTAAATAATGGTAAATGTCAGCCACAGTTTTTAACCAAAGTGAACCTGCAACTTGTAATATCTAAAATATTTAGGCATTTTTATTTGCTAACATGTGGTACATTTCTGGTGAAACACATGGTAAAATATCAGCATAATGAAATAACTATATGTGAAAATTGTCAGTAAAAAGGATTGTGAAGCATTGGCTGGAGTCACTGAAGTCAGAGTCACAAAGAATGAGAAGCAAAGGGATGACGCTTGTATTACCTGCTCCGCTTTTGTTGAGCTCTGCAAGTGGTTTGCTTCGGCCTTCTCTCGTTTCCACAATCTTGCGCCATCTAATGGGGAAAGTTGGAGTTGCATTAAACTTCTGCTGCATCATTCTCCCCCGTAATGGTGAAATTTGAATGCCAGGGTTGGCACAGGATTATTTAGAAAGAATGACCGCACATTTATCATTTACTAATCCATGATCTAAAAAGTACCCTGATCATTATTAATGCAAATGTAGGTGCAGGTGAAAAAAAAAAGTACAAACTCTTATCATTTCTTCTAGCGGTTTAAAATTTCAGAGTATTATTAGGTCAAGATCAACATGATTCTGGAAGTGTTTAGGACTTTTTTTTTTTTGCTCCCAATCTCTCCTAGAGCGATATAATATGCGACACTTTAGCAGCCTTCGTTTCTGTTTTGTCGATCTGTACAGGTATTTATTTATTTATGAAGACAATGTAATTGCAAAGATTCTTGTCCATGTAATATACGCACAGAACACGGTATCAATTTCATAGGAATGATATAGTTCGAAGCCTAAAGTACGGAAATAAGGTTTTACAGGTAGTTTTCTATTAGTACGTTTAATTCAGACAAAATGAAAATAAACTAACAGACGTGAATAACTGTGCCCGTTACGACAGCACCTGAATGCAACGTTTCCTGCAGCGTTTGGCTGCTGAGCGGATGCACAGAAAGCTCCTGACAATGAGCGCCGATGGAACTGAACGTCAGCGTCCTGTGAGGACACATAAACAATAACTTTGCTTCGTCTACGTTATTTTCTTTTCTTTTTTTTCCCTTCAAACTAAAGGAATTAAAAAAAAAACTGCCACTAGTGAAACACGAAGAATCTGTTTGGGACAATTAATGAGTTTCTTTGCGCATCTGAGGATGACAAAAGCGGTTCATCTTATTAGATGTCTGGTCGTTGTTCTCCAGATTGAAATCAGTTTCATGAGGCTAAAATCTGCTTATGGTAAGTCACTGAAATTTTTACATTTTTTTTAATTTTAAATATGCCTTTTAGTATGTTCGTGTATTCATAGATTTCAAGTGTGTTATTTTGTTAAAAACTACTACACAGGCAGCACTAAAACCACGATGTGATTTCGCAGTTGCTAAGACTCACATTAAATCACACATTTTTCCTCCTGTTTTGAAAAGAGTGTTTTTTTTTAATTATTTTTATTGATTTATTTTTTTAACATAACAGACTAATTAAAAGAGCATTTTACAAAAATCGCACACATCTTGCACAGCAGCATCCATTGATATTTGCTGGCGCGGTGTTTTCAGCAAAGACCGGGGGTGTTGAGCCCTGACAGTCAGCATGTGACAGATTCATGGATATAACACCCACTGATGTCTGGCCTCACACGCCTGCTCCTGGAGCTCCTGGTGTGAAGAATGTGAAGCATGCCTTCGCCGTCCGCTGCGAAAGGAAAAGTTAGGACACGCTGTTGTCACTGGAGGGGAAGAGCGACCGCACATGTTTGCCACATGGCACCCACTGAGGAGCTGTTTACATCCAGTTGGATGTGAGAAGATGTGAGAAGGTCGAGTTTGCTCACTGACGTTTCAGACTGAAATATGTGGCTTTAATGCAGTTATAATAATCTTCAAGTGTTTTAGATTTGTAAATGTCTGTGAGTAAAGCTGATGCACTCTAATACAGAAGCCCTGCAACATACTGCGCATCCAGCAAGGTTTGGATCATCATTAAAAACTAGAAAAATTGTATAGATAGAAAGATCAGTGTTCACTGATTTGGAAAAATGTCAAATTCTCCATATATAACATAAAAATATAAATTTTGTATATTTGTAATCACTCAAGTTGCAAAAAGTTACTGATTTGCAGAATATTACATGATCAAGGCGTACCCTGCCTCGTGCATCACAACTAATCACAACTTCTTTTCTTTGCCCTCGTCTGTCATTCCTAAGGGGTTTACCCGCCTGAAATGCAGGAGCTGTCTCGTCCAGAGCAAAGGTTGCATGTAACCTATCAGAACCACCATCCCAGAGAGCGGAGGTGGACCTCTGGGCCCAGGTCTGGGGCTCCTGGCAGGACTGCACATAAGTGGGGCCACTACAGAAACCAGCACAAGTCAGAGGAGTCAGATTCAGACGTGCTGACGGAGGATGAGCGCAGCAATTCTACACAGATTGTTGTAAGGTTATTTTACTGCAAAGGGGTTCATCAGCAGATAGGGTTTATATAATATAAATAATATAAAATGTATAATATACATTTTTGATTTACTGTAAAAAAAAATGTACGTGAATAGAAGGTGATAAGATTAAAAAAAAAAAACATCATAAAAATGTGATGTTGCAGGATATTGATCATGTCTACTACACATCTAAAATCTATGGTCCTGGAGATGCAGCTGGTGGAGAGCTGTGGCTGAACATCAGTAAGATGGAGGAGGATCAGCAGAAGGTCCGCGGCTTCCTGTCTAGCACTCACAGACAAGCTGAGGTAAGAGATCAGTCTGCGCAATTAAATAACTGATGTAGAAGCACTTTGAATTTATGATGTTTATTCAAAATATAGTGGTTCTGATTTCCAGACTGCCTCCATTTACTTTTAATATAGTGTTGATTAGTTTTACAGCTGCAGCTTCCTCCTAAATAAAGACAAAAAAAACTTTTTCATGGTGCAGCTTGATCAGAGGTTGTTGACCATTTTTAGTTCATTTTCTGCTTCATCTTTCTGTGCTTCCAGAGAGTGACTCTTTCCTTTGACTTTCCTTTTTATGGCCATTTACTCAAAGAAATCACAGTTGCAACTGGAGGTGAGTGTTAGACTGCACACAGTGTTGTTTCTGTGGAAGCTGCGAGGCCAGTGTTACCTGGTTCGGGCAGTTTAGAGACATTTTTAGATGTAGAGCTGCATAAAGAAAAATCCCATCACCCTTCAAATCTAGTAATAAAACCACTTACAGCAACATACAATCAATAAGTGCCAGCTGACGCTAACATCTGCACATGTTTCCCTGCCAGGTTTCATTTACACTGGAGATATAATCCATCGGATGCTCACAGCCACACAGTACATCGCTCCTCTGATGGCGAATTTTGACCCGAGTCTGTCCAGAAACTCATCTGTGTTTTATTTTGATAATGGTAGGAGTTGCTGATTTTTATTTATTTTATTGCCTTATAAAATATTATTAAAATATGAGTCCATGTCCATCCATTAGGCACTGCATTGGCGGTTCAGTGGTACCGGCTTCACCTCCAGGACAACATCAGTGCGGGAGCGTTCACCTTCCAGGCTGTTCTGCACAGTGACGGGCGGATTGTCTTTGCTTACAAAGAGGTGGCTTTTCTTCTCGTCTTTGTGCTCCATCTAATAATGTGAAATAAGTTTATTCATGCAGTTTTCCTGTCATAGATTCCAACCGGCATCAGTGAAATCAGCTCTGAGAATCATCCTGTCAAAGTGGGCTTGTCCGATGCTTTTATGGTGCTTCATGAGATCGAGCAGATTCCCAGTAAGATTCGTTCTGTGAAAATGTCATCAAAATACTTTAATTATTAGCAGCTTATATTTGATGCCCTTATTTTGACATGTGTCAGATGTTCGTCGGAGAACCATCTATGAGTATCACAAAGTCGACATTCCAATGTCAAAAGTCTCCAGCTCTACAGCTGTGGAGATGCTTCCTCTCCCTAGTAAGTTATTCCTATTTTAAAGAAAATATTGTACTTGTAGCCGTACCAGTCATTATTCATAGAAGTTATAAGCTTTGTGCTAAAGGGTATTCTACAATGATGTGGTTTTATCTGCAGAAGGCAAAGCAGGTTCTTCCTCCTCACTCTCTTGATGTTTTTCTTTCTTCTCAGCGTGTCTGCAGTTCTCCAGCTGTGGTCCATGTGTCACTTCTCAGATTGGCTTTAACTGCAGCTGGTGCAGTAAGCTACAAAGGTAAACAGCAATCACAGAGAACATACCAGCAATTTTACCACTATTTTATGTTTTAATCTTTATTCCATCCATCATAATAAGAGATCATTCATTGCTGAAGGCAGCTACATTAAGATCTGTTTTCAGTGGGACACTGAGACATTCTCACTTTGGACAAAAATAAAACCATAACTTTAGCATGTGGACAGCTTTGCAGTTTATCCACTAAGGTTTTTTGTTGTTGGCCAAAGTTTGTTCAGTTCAGCTGAGCTCTCAGTCAGTTGTAAGCTTGATTCACAGTCAGCGCATCCTGAGACTTTCTCATATCCTGTCACTGTGAGGAAGCAGAGCTCATCGAGTCATTCACATGTCGTTCACATACAGTACAGTCAACATGACCCCTGGGGGAATGTCAGCGACTCCAACTGCTGGAATCTGGCCTTGTGTGCTCAAGAATAATCCCAGACTGTAGCTGATCATCTGCAAACACAGGTCATCGCTAACATTTAGCAAAGAAACCTTTAAAATATCAGGATTTCTGGACAGAGTTTGGTGTGTTCAGCGGTAGAAATGGAAATGGAGGCAGTATTCATGTAGAGCCTTTGAATGCTTACTGACCACTTAAGACCACTTAATGCTTCTGAACTACAATACGTTCATACACCACACGTTCATTTTAAGCGCTTCATCAACCCCACATTGATATCACATTCAGAAGCCGGCGAACATACAAAGTTTGCCCGTGTTTCACGATGGTTGGACTATGCAGTTGGCGATTCGGTCAAGCACTGAAGAATCGAATGTATCTTTTAAACAAATAATTATAGTAAAAATAATTCTAGTGATTTGTGACAATTGACAGTTTTAAACGTCACTAATTGTGGTGTAAATATTCTGTGATTATTGTCCATACCTTTCATTTTATTAAAATAAATAAGTCATCAGCTGTCAGCACATCTGAGATGAAACTAAGCCTGGTTTGGAAACATTTATCTCCTTGAATACAATAACAATAGTAATTTCATCCGTTCTCAGATGCTCCAGTGGGTTTGATCGTAACCGGCAGGACTGGGTTGACCTTGGCTGCCTGGAGGAGGTTCCAGTTACTTTTGCTTTTAATTGAACTACATAAAGATTAACTGCACCCGAGCATAAAACCATTTACCTCAGTCTAAACATACTTTTGCTTCCCAGAGACGGGATCTGCGATGCCTCCGGATGACAAAAGTCACAAACACCACATCACATCACCTGAGGCACAGAACCACTCCAGTTACTGTGTCTGCAGGGCAGCAGAGGACCTCTGGCGTGACCTCCACCACCAAAACACCCACTGCCACTAACCCCTCAACACACAGCAGCACCAGCAGAAAAACAAAATCACATCCACAGCATCCTACCAACAACTCTACAGATGGTAAGGTCACAAATCTTTTTTTTTTTTTTTTAAATCTCCATTAAGGGTAAATTTGCCTAACAAATGAAAGATCCCCAGTTTGACCCCGGGAGGTTCCACAGTTCACTTTGGGATCGCGCCAGGATGGGAATCTGGCATACGTGGAAGTACCTGCTGTGGCGACCACTTCTACTGAGGTCAAAAAATACAATTACAGCAACTTATCTTTGCCTTAATCACACTTTATTTTGTTGCTTTAGAAACAAAAAGTCTTTAGCTACAGCTTTTGAGTCATTTGTAAGACAGCAGTAGGAGTGTCCTTCATAAAATCTGCTTGTGTGTTAACAGCAGCTCTGCAGGGCAGCCGTTATTACAACCCTATGAATGAATGTTTGTTGTTGTTGTTGCACAGTATCTATGCTTGGTGTGTTGTGGAAGGCCTGACAGGGTGAAGGTCAAGTGGTCAGCTATTTCCCAGCCCTCTGTTAGCTCATAGCTGAGCATATACAGCGCCATGTTAAATACTGCATCATGTCCTCAGTTTGCTGAAGGATGGCGCGATATACATTTAGGACTCTGAGTAAGAAGAATCCTACATTTTAGGATCGTTCTGCATATTTTATGTGCACGAAAGTGTTTCTACTCAAACAGTCTCTCTTAAAATGTAACCAATAAAATAAAATAAGGAAATGTTATAACATGACCTGTACTGTATGAGATTTAAATGCCATGTCGTTTTTTTCTTTTGTAGACAAAAGTGAGATGACTTTGCACATCAATGAAGCACGTAAGTCATTCATAGTGAATGTGTCATGCAGTTTTATTGGACCTGAAATGGTCTCTCCTTCCTTAGTACAAAGTGTGTGACGTTCAATTGCACTCATGTGAGAACAGCGCAGGTAATTTCCTTAGTCAATTCAGCTTGTGTGTGTGTGTGTGTGTGTGTGTGTGTCCAGGCAACACCCCCGCCTTAGTTAAACAGTGTTTCCCCAGAGTGAGAACAGGCAGGTTTCCTGTTGTGCTACATGTGAAAAAGCACCATTTTGCACATTGCCACAACTTAATTGTCCAACGCTGGTAAAAATAATGTTTTTTAAACCTGAAACTTGCATTGAGAACAACAAAAAGCTTACGTGACTACACCAGCATTTCAGTTTAAGTCGATGAGCTGAAGCATCTTCTCTGTAGCAGGAAAGGAGGTGAACACAGGCAGCACCGATGAGGGGCTGCAGATCCGTCTGCTGGTGGGCTTCCTGGTAGTGGTGGTCTTAATGGCAGCAGCCATCCTTACATACGTGTACGTGTATAACCACCCCACCTCCCGCGCCAGCCTCTTCTTCATGGAGGTGCGTGTACCTAAACCCAGCAAAGGTTTCTATAACACTGTTGCCTGAAAGAACCGCACTGATAGTATGGCTGTTTGTTTTTTAGCAACACTTAACATATATCTTACACCCATATCACTGAATCCTGAGGGGCAGTTTTCCTGGATTCTGTTGCCCCCCCCCCCCCCCAAATTAAACTGAACTTTACAACTTTTTGACAACTACCAATAAAGTCTGACAATTATCATAAAGTTATATACATATACTTCTCAAATTTCCCTTTAGACGTGATTAAAAGTAATAGCCAGACATGCTCAACATTTGCAATTACTCATCATTTCCAGGGGAGTCATTTTAGTGAATTTCATCAGCTGAATCAGCACCAATGAGTCGCTTTGTGTTCACCTGCTTGTGAACCTACAAGTACACTGCTGAGCATGTTTTACACTTCCTCTATTCATGTACAAAATAAATGCAATCATATTTAAAACTGTGTCATTTTGAATGTTTAACATTTAAAAAAAACTTTTTTTTTTCTCAGATTGTGTGTGTGTGTGTGTGTGTGTGTGTGTGTGTGTGTGTGTGTGTGTGTGTGTGTGGGGGGGTCCAGATACCATGACCTGGATATGAAATATTCCCTTGTACTAATTTCTTATTTTTCCAACCCTAATTTACATACACTAAAAAAATCAGAATAGAAGTCAGTCCAATTTAAAAAAACGACCTCTATGTTAAAACATAAATTAATAACGCCTCTAAAATAGAATGGGAACATGTAGCTGAATGACTATCTGTGATCTTCATGGGTGTTTGTTGTTGGACAGTAATGACTGCAGGAAATGGGGGGGGGG
>VUQJ01030924.1:23665-39250 GCA_015108635.1 Andinoacara biseriatus
GAGGGGGGGGGGGTCAGCAGGTGCTGAGGCACACAGCGCATCGAGGCTGCCAACTTTCTGTAGAGTCACTTACTATGGACCTCCAAATTTCATGGCTTTCAGATTAGCTCAACAACGGTTTGTAGAGTACTTCATGGAATTAGTTATATATATATATAAATAAATATAATTCCTCTACATCACAGATTTTCATCTATTGCGGGGGTCTCTGGAACCTAACCCCCACAATAGGTGAGGATCACTGTATTTGAGTTACTTTCCAGCACTTTTAAACAAAGGTAAATTTTTTTGATGACAAACATTCAGATTTTTACCCAAAGGCTTGGTTGATGCTTCTGGGAGCTGGAGGCTTGATCAGAGGGGGACTGATGATGGGGATGAAGGTCAGGGTTACGTTCAAGGGCCCAGTCATGGTCATATTCTGCTGTCATTGCAGCCAAAGTCTTCCTCCTATTAATAATCTTACATAAACAAAGACCAGGGTTAATGCTGCATACAGCTCAGATACCATCCAGAGGGGAACAAAACATCAAGTTGAGGAGATCTGAATTTCAAGAAATGTGAAAACTTCTTTCCTCTTTGCTGATTTACAGATGATGGCAGCAGTCTAATTACACACTAAAATAAACAAACACTTGATACCATGCAAAATATTAATTCTTATAATTCTTACTTTTTGCACAATTGTTTTGGCCAGTTCCTCAATGAGCTCTCCTCTGTGCTCCCGCAGATACAGAGCCTCATTCTGCTTCTCCTGTTGTAAACACAAATAAAAAAGCTATTCATTACGACACACATGCACACTATAAGCTGATTACGCCTCTGAATATACACTAAATATACATGTTTGCCGTACTCCATCTAAAAGCTTTGGGATACTTTAACAGATTAGAAAGAAGCAAGTCTTTTCTAACAAAGCTGTTTCTTTTTTTTTTTGGAAAGTGGCAGCAGAACCAGAAATCTACTTTTTGATCCAGCTTACAGAAAGAGAGGTCAAGTGATGAACTCAAACGTGCATTGCACAAAATAATTTCCCTACACAAAAAAGTAGGGAAATTATAAAGTCTACCATGTCAATGGGGTCTCTTCTGTTTGACTGTTTGACTTACTTAAATGTGTGCACACCTGTAAATAATGTTGTGAACATAGACTGTGTACAAATGATGGGGAATTGCCTCCAAAGTGCATTCTTTAAAAAGACCAGCAGAGGGCGGTGACTCTGGTTGCAACAAGGGAAAAAAAGTCTGATTTCAAAGAGATCTGAAAAGCCATTTTCCTTATGACCTCAGTAAAGATGCAATCTGATGGCTTTATGGTCTCACGTTCATCTTATTGAATACAATGTGATGTTCATTTTGTAAATTATGGATCCAATTATAGTAGACAGGGAGGAAATGCTTTTTGGCAGCCCTACCTTCTGACTGACAAATTATAACCATATTAGGATAACAGCAGAACAGCATCAGGAAGAGCACTTTTTTGGTAATTTTACCCCTGTTCACCACCACAGTGTATTTGAAATTCAGAAATCAAATGTCACTGAAGGACAGAGTGCAGCTGCAGCTCAGGAGGTAGTACAGGGCATCTGCTAATCAGAAGGCTGGCAGTTCAATCCCTGCCCCCTGCTGTCAGTGTATTTAAGTCACCTTGGGCAAGATAATAAACTCCAAGTAGTCCCTGATGCATTTACTAGATCATGAGTATGAACATCACACAAGGCATTTAGACTTAGAGCAAAGTTCTGTGTATAACTGGGTGAATGAGGCTTGTAATAAAAAGTGCTTTGAGTGTTTAATTACAGTAGATCTACCACTACTTCACTAAATAATTGGCTATCACAATGCTCATACTGTAAGTAAAATATAGAATTACTTTTGATCCTGTACTGTGTACAAAGTGGCTATAATTAAACAGTGAATGCAATATTTCTGAAAGCTGGTTAGATCTGACTCCTAATGCTGTACCTTAATGAACAAGCTGCTTCTTATGTTTTTGTCATCCTAGCAATGGCCCTGCCATTGTCTTATACTGTAGTATTAAACCATCATTTGAACTGCAGCATAATCCTGATGGTTTGACATAATCTGACTCAAAGAAAATACCAAACAGTAAAGTCAGATTAAAGAGAAACTTCATGGAGGGTCTCTGGAGGCTATTTATCAAAGCGCAGATTGAGGATAATCCTCAACATAATGCAACATTTCTAGTAGGATACTGCTTGGGTAGATTAGAGTTCCAACAATAAATAACGATTTGTATGACATGAAAAACATGAATAACCTGACTGGAAATGTCAAATTCAGCCTTGGAAATGGCCTCGTCTATGGCCTCCTCTGCCACCCGCCTGGCCACAGTGAGCGTCTCTGCCATGCTGTGCTCTAAACACAAAAACAACAATCATGCGTTTTGTTGTTACCTGGGCTTGAAGTAGAATTTAAAGCATGTTTCAGTTCAGTTCTCTTTTAAAGACATGCATGACTAATCTGTCTTCATTCCCTCGTGCCAGTTTCTGAGGCACTGCAGACTGACACATGACCATCAGCCCAGAGCAGCTTTTCATTCACGTTCGCTGTCGATCATCCTGTTTGTGACATGAACTAGAAGAGTGAGGAGATGTCGAGAGCAGGGCGGGACACAGAAGAGAACAGACTGACACGGCTGTTTGAGATGCAACTGGGAACCTGAGCCAAAAGATTACAACTAACATCAGAAAACTACTCAGTTCTTCTGTGTTTTATCTGCTATAAAGCATTACATGAAAGTCAGCATGGGAACAAATATGGATTCATGAGAGGATTAAAAACATCCCCAAATAACCTTGACCTGGATATTGTGAAATGTTGTTCTTATGGAAATTCACTATAAAAGGGAATGGATTACCAATCAGGACAAAAAGTCCAAATAGCAGACTACCCAAATATTCCAAGTCTGCTGTGTGGGTATTTCACTGAAAAGCTCTCACATCTGACTGCAGTCACTCTCAGACAGATTGTCAAAGATTTGCAAATAATTGCTGTCCAATTTGTAAATGCAGACAGACTGCCAGCACGTTGCAATCAATCTGAGTCAGTCTGCACTGATGAACCCATCTGTGTGTCGTTGCAATAGGGGACTCAACCCAACTGGTTGCCAACTGCCTGTATTCTGGTAATAAAAGCAAGGCTGCTGAGCACCTGTGTTATTCTGCAGTTAAATCACTATCCTGCAGCAACTATGTCACAAACTGTGTATATACTGTAGTTTCAACAGTTGATTTGATCTTGCTATTGATATTTTCAATTTCTTTTAATTTCTATATTGTCTCTTTGTTCTATATTTTATACTTGTTCTATATTTATATTTAATGCTCTATTCTTTATACTTGGTTGACTACGAGAGAGCTCTGCACAAAAAAATCCAATAGTTCATGCACAAATGGCAAATAAAAAAAACTTGAATCCTTGAACTGTGAAGGAATTTTTGAATTTCTGTATCAAATCTATGAGATTCTGGATGGCTCTTTATTATTATCATGGAGGTAAATAAATAATAAAGTTAACACCATAACTGCATTCCTCTGTCAATAAGAAAGGCCTATTAATAGGTCCAAAACTGCTTTTAGGGCTCAAAAAAGTAGTTCAACATTGTGGGAAATACATTATATGGGTTTTCTGCAGAGAATAACACGCGGTGATCATCACCTTTATGTTAGCTGGCAGCTAACCAGCCAAATGGTGTTAACAAAATCTTAATATTCTCTGCAAGAAAGCAACAATTTCCCTGCAAACCCAAATTCAGCTTTAATATATTTAACATAACTAGTACTGTTCAAAAATCAAAGAATACAGGATGACACTGGGAGTTCATCAGGGCGCACAGCTCATATGTGCTCCTCTGGTCTCCCTGGCAAGTTAACCAGCCTTTGTATTTATTGTATTTATACTGAAGTGTTGCAACTAAATCCAGTAAAATTTAGAGCTACAAGTAAAGCTGCTACTAGGGTGCTCCTTTTTTAGAAAGGTGATTGCTAACAAAGAAAAACTAAAACAGATTAGCTCAACATTTAACACAATGTTTATTACACATTTATTTTAGCCACATACTGGGAAATAGCCAAATTAGGAAATCAAAATTTGTAACTTTTGTGTATTAAAAACATGCACTAGTGTAGATGTAGTGTTCTAGATGCATATGTCACCACAAGCTGTCATAAATTTGATATTTGAAAAACCAAGTGTATGAAATTACAGCAACAGCTGCACAGTAAACAAGCATGAGTGAATGTTTTATAAAACGTGTGTGCACCTTCAGATTGTCTGTAAAAGGTTGAGTCGCTCCCACAGACGCTGTCCTCATTGCAGATGCTCTCTTCGTAGGCGCTGCCCTCTGCAGACACACACAGATGTTTACATGAACGTGAAAAGACAGAGGACTTCCACACAGGATTAACCTTTTTATCCCGGAACTAGAGCACAGAAAAAAAAACCCCCTCTAAATAAGATGAAGCATTAAAAGGATGAAAAGGCACGCTTTTGGTCATTGTGATTTATGTTACTGACACTACACATCACTGCAATTATGAGAATTAGTTTACCATATTTTATTATGGCAGTTTTTATTGCAGATACTTTAACCTCAGCTGTACTGTTTCCTGGTTTTAGCTGTTTGAAAGCTTTATTTCTAATTTGTGTAAGCCTTGATATAAATGATACATTTTGCATATGTTTCCATCTTTATAGGCCATGCAATTAGCCTGTATGGGTTTTGCATTTAATTTGTTGGTGGAGTTGTCCTTTACTTTTGATGGTGATAGCAGTAATTCATTTTAAATGTCTAACTAATTGTTAACAGAATAAATAAATAATGTGCTGGTGATATATCTGTGCTGTAAACAGATATAGCTACAAACCATTATCTACAGTATCTCGAGCATAGACATTTGAAATCCATAATCTGATTTTAATGTTGATAATTGCTCAGCAACGAGTCCAGTCACTCTCTACATAGTTTCCCCCTCCAGCTCTTGAGCTCTGAGCTCTTTTCACATCATTTAAATATTCATGCAACAATGCGGCCATTTGTGGTTATATAAGTGCATTAGAGCAGCCTCATGTGTGGCATTACCAAGCAACTGGATGTGTGCACAGCAGGGCCTGGTTCAAGGGTACAGCTGAGTACACAGGGTCATTTAATTCATTTGAAAGGGCAAAGAGAGCACTTAAGTGATATGAACTGTTCAGATTTTGAAAATGCAGCAAGCACTTTACTTCAATTCTGAGTCCTTTTACTGCTAAAAACTCCACGGGCGAGCTTGATGTGAAATACCCTAAAATAGAGAAAAATGTAGGGTTTTTATTTGTGGTTCATATACGGGAGCAGGGATTTGTTCCAGTGACCCCCTCATACATGTGTCTGCAGACATCTGTGTCATAACATCTAATGAGTCAGGACACATTTGGCCCCAGTGCAGGAACATGAAAAAGAAGTATGAGCTAAACCAAAACTGGAGGTCACTGTAACCCTGAAGGCACCACGAGTCTCTCAGAAAGGCGAGCTGACAGAGGCATGCATGAGAAAATGAATCCTGCTGCAGAAAATAGGATTGTCTTATTGAATGTGATTCACCAATGACAGGTTATTCCAAACATGTGAATAACATCAGGAATATCACATCTTTAGAGTTTATAGAAAGCCAATAAATGAGAATTATAGCAGTACCACTTCAAAAGTATTATTTTACAGTCTGTGAGCTCTTTAACACAATAGTGGCGTAGCAAGTCTTACAGGTAAATGCCCAGGATAGTGGAATCCTAATAATCATTATCATGCTCACAATCTTTTTGAATTCTTAGTGGGCTAACATGACTATTCTTTAGTTGCCAACAGTTCTCCATGTTTATGGAAACAAATAAAAAAATTGTCAAAATAAAAAATTTTGTTCTGGTGATGGCACTAAGAAATAATTAAAATTCATACTGAGAATGGCATATATGGGCACAACGCCTGTCTCTTAAAAGATGCATTTATATAAACTACATTTTAAGATTCATCCAGCCAGTTGGAGTTTTTAAACCAGATATTAGATCTATGATGTGTTGGCGAATTATGTCTTTGCAAATGGTCTTGCAAAACAAACTGAAGTACACAAATTATTAAAGTTCTTCAAAGGTTGCAATAAAATACTCAGTAGTCTGGCACAGTTCAGTGCAGGCTGCTGCTTAGTTTGCAGTACTGTGGTGATGGTTACAGTAATGCACTATATAGGACTGGTATAGAGCAGGTTGTATTCATGATCAATTACATTAAGGGTAGCAGACATCAACTTATGGTGATGCTGATTAGGGTCACTCACTAAATTCTGAGTTTTATACTAGCTTTACTAGCTGTACACTCATATGGGAAGTCATCAGAAAATGATTAGCATGCTCATAACTCAATGGAGCAGTAGAGTAATTTTCTCATACGTATAGAAAAGCTGCAGGTTTAAGGCTGTACAGGTATGTTTTATACAACTTTGGACTAAATGTAACTGCAGGCTACTGAAATCTTATTCACCCCTGAGCTCACTCAAATGCAATTCATAGATGTACAAGAGTTTCATCAATAAATACACTGATTAAAAAAATGCAAACTTGGCTCAACCAGCAATTATGTCTGTGAAAATTTTACGTAGAGTTTACATATGTATATTAATATTACAGTATATCAGATTTATAGCATAACACTAAATTCTATATTCTAAACCATAGTAAAATCTGTTTATTCACATATTCATTAGGAGTAAACTGTGACAGAAAATTACAGCAACAGTTGTAAAGACTTATTTTAAAGTTATAGTAAATACTGTCATTATTTTGACTGTTAGTCGAACAAAGCATGACATCACACTGACCTTTAGGTAACTGTACTGGACTCATTTCAGAATCCTCAAATGATGAATCATTATAGTAATCATTATTTTAAATGACTAAAAAAGACTATTTCTGTATTATACAAAGCTTTGAAGAAATGACACATATATGAGCTATTTTCCCTCATTTCCTCCGCTCCTCAGGGCCGCGGTGTTCTTTTGCTTGACTCTTTAGAGGAGAATGTCTCCAAGCTTGGTTGAATCAGTGGGCTGAGCTGAAAGGTCTTGAGGGGAAATGTTTCACTGCTGCACAAATCTCACACAAGGTTCAGGATCGCACAGCATTTAGTTTTCAAATGTCAGTTCTACTAATTCTGATGCTATTCATGGCGCTCGCATTATTCATATGCAAAGTGACATCGTGAGTCACACTGAGATTATCGCATTTTGCAACTGGATAAACAGTTGAGTTTTCAGTGCACGTCTGTCATAAACGTATGAAAACGTAAGTAACAGCATGCTGAAGCGTGCGTGTTTGCACGCACGCGCATGTGGAGAATGAAAACAGCAACCTACATCAGCGGAGCGGCAGCCTGATGCCAGCCCACATCAGTCCTCCTCCCACCAGGGTCACAGCTCTGCATCATCTGCAGCAGGTGACCTCTCCTCCACAAAACACACATAATTCTCTGAAATCCCTTGTCGGTTCAATCAGATCATACTCTGAACCAGTGGCTCAGAAGATGAACTACTGCTTTGTCACTGACTAGATCCACATGCCTGAGCATATGTCACTAGATGAACACATTCATTCAAAGCTTTGTAGAGTACCTGAAGTAAAACATTTTCAGCTCGACTGACTTGTAAGATCCTAAATCTTATTTAGCTGTGAAGACAGAAAACGCTTCCACATACACTGAAGACCTACCTAGAAGTCCGCTTTGTCTTTCATTAAATAAGAACTCAAAGCTTTTTTCTCTTATTGTTACTGAAATACATAAAAGGTTAAAAGTGAAATCTGTGGTGGAAAAAAAGCAACAGTTTAGGAAAAGATGCCACAAGGTTTAAGATCCACAATGAACTTTCAAAGAAAACCCTTTGAAATAGATTTGACTGAAAAAACAAAAACGATCTGTAAACATCACTGTAGGTAAAGGTCATCTTGTTAAATTTACACGGTGACTGTATTAGATTTTATATTAAGCTGTCATCTGGGAGTCGTGTTTCTGTCATGAGAGAAAAATCTGGTTCTTTAGCTACTTAAAGTTTCACTTTTAACTCTCACAGATGTGTTTCAGCTGCCTAATCTAGAACCAGCTCCATGTTTAAAAAAATGTTGAAGAGCTGGCATCTGCATGGCATTGCAAAATTTCTGGGTCCAACAGTGTTATTAGTCTTTATGGGAGTGGATTTCATTCACAGATGATTTACTGATGCAGCGTAAACGATTCTGTCTACCATAACTTTCATCCCAGAGAAATTCAAACTCTAATGTCAACATAAAAAAAGTACCACAAACTTCACAAAATAAAAACAACCTAACCTGAAGGGCTGCTTGTCACAAAGGATCTGAGCATATCTGGCTTGCTGTCAGGAAGTGTAACGAAGTCTACAATATGTTTACCTGTTAGTAACTGTGCATGTGAGTTACTGTACAGTTTCACATTCAAAAATGCCGTGTCAGGTTATTATTCTTTGTGGCTTAATCTTTGTGAGTGACCGACTGCATGTTACACCTATTATTAACATTAATCATAAATTGCAAAAATAAAAAGGTGTGAACACTGCAGTTTTAAATTACATGAATCCTGAAGTCAAAAAGAAAAAAATGACAAAGCAGTCGATTAATTCAAGTTAAAACTGTGTTTTTGTGTTCACCTATACATCTGTCATTTGTATACACTCTTGGACACTGTATCATAAAACATATGGAAGCACTGAATCCCTGCTTAGTGAAGATATGAAAGAAGCAAACAAACACTTGCAGACTTGCAGTGCAGCAACAGTCTGGGTGATTTGATAAAGCTATGTGGGATGAAAGCCAAGAGCTTAATCCTGTTTCACACTTTTTGAGATAAAAAAAACAGCAAAAATCAAACCAATTTCAAACAAAATCAAGCTAATTTAATCTGAGCAGACACACTATAATGAATTCTCCCTACAGTAAGCTGTTTACAGTATTAAATATAGGTCCAGGCATGTGAAAAGAGCCAGTCATGTATGGGATTTTAGGAAAGTAAAGGTTTCTTGTGTCACATGAGATAAGTTAGGAATTGTTTCCCAACTGAAAATCCTAAGCATCTAACATAATAAAAGTAGCTTACCTGTTAGCTCTGAAAGTGCACTGTGTTCTGCCAGGTGCTTCCTGTAAAGAGTCTTCAGCACTTTGGCGCTGCCAAATCTCTTGAAGCGTTTCTTCACATTAGTGTAGAACCACTCCAGTGATTGTGTTTTTAACAACCTGAGAAAGACAGGCAGATGCACACATAACAGTAGTCTATAAACAAACAAGTTCACAGGAGACAAAGCTGACTTGTGATTATTCATGTTTTGATCAAGCAGTGTTCATCAAGCATTCCACAAACTATCCATCTATTCATCCATTTTCTTCTGCTTATCCGGGTCGCGGGGGCAGCAGCCTAAGCAGGGAATCCCAGACCTCCCTCTCCCCAGCCACCTCATCCAGCTCATCCTGGGCAACCCCAAGGCGTTCCCAGGCCAGCCAAGATATATAATCTGTCCAACGTGGCCTGGGTCTGCCCCGGGGCCTCCTCCCACTAGGACACCACCACCAGGAGGCATCCTAATCAGATGCCCAAACCACCTCAACCGACTCCTTTTGCTGTGGAGCAGCAGCGGCCACAGAAGTCCAATAACAAAACACCATTCGGGTTCAGATCAGACAGGCCATTCCTCCCAATCACCCCTCTCCAGCTCTCACTGTCATTGCCCACATGAGTGTTAAAGTCCCCCAGTAGGACAATGGAGTCACCGGATGGAGCACCCTCGAGCACCTTGCCCAGCGACTCCAGGAAGGGTGGTTACTCATTTCTTATCTATACAGAGTAATCACTGTGACACTATGTGACCTGCATAGATAGATAACCAAAAGAAAATGACACATTGAGGTATTTTCTTTGTTATAACTTTCATTTATCCACCGTATTTTTAGACGGTGAGCAAGAAGATGGTCAACATGTAAAGATGGTGATCTCTTTTCAACCATGAAGTGAGACAAACATGGAAGACCATGTAAACTCCACACAGAAGAGCCCTGTATGGATCCAAACTTAGGACATTGCTGCTGTAAAGCAAGTGACAACTACTAAGCCACCATAGAGCCAGCTTAAACTAAAACAGCTCAATGTGAAAAATTTGAAGATTTCTGCAGACGTATCAGAGGGACCTTTGATAGACAGACAGCATATATTAGATTCAAGTGAAGGCAACACAAACACTTTCACAAAGAAAACTTAACAAAATTAAGAAATGTACAAAATAGTGACTCTAACCCTATAAAAAGTGTTTTGCTCCAAGTTTTTTTAATTAAGTGTATATACCAAAAAAAAACAAACATAAAAGGGACAGACATAAAAGCATGTCATCTGCATACAAGGAAACCTTGTTTTCTGAACCATATCTCTGTATCCCCCTAACACCAGCCTCACCATGCAGCGCTAACGCCAGAGGCTCGATTGCAATGGAAAATAGGATAGGGGAAAGAGGGCAGGCCTCTCGGGTGCCGTGGCAGAGAGGAAAGAATGAGGAGAGATTATTGTTTGTTTGAACCGCTGCCAAGGGGAAGGAGTACAGGACCTTGATCCATGATATAAGCTCATTACCAAAACCAAATTTTGTGAGTGTAGAAGAGATAGTCCCACTCCACCCAGTCAAACACTTTCTCGGGGTGGAGTGGGACCATAAAGTATATTCAGTAGTCGTCTGATGTTAAAAAAGGAGTGTCGACCTTTAATAAAGCCTGTCTGGTCTGTCTGCTATGATTGAAGGTAAAACCTCCTCCAAGCGGTAGACTATCATTTTAGAGAGGATTTTACTGTCTAAGTTCAGAAGTGAGATGGGATGAAAAGAGCTGCAATCTAAAAGATTTTTATCTTTTTTAGGGATAAGAGAGATGACCGCTTGGTGCATGGTTAAGGGAAGCGAGCCGGTGGCATGTGACTCTACAAATACGTTGAGCAGTATAGGGTCGAGTTGGTCTACAAATTTTTTTTAAAAATTCACTTGGGAACCCAGGTCCTGGAGATTATTCAGTTTGCATGGATTTGATTGCAATGGTAACCTCCTCCACAGAAAATGGTCTGTCCAAATTGGATGTGAGTTTGTCATCAATTATGGGGCAATTCATTCTTTTAAAGAAAGAGTCGAACAAATTGCAGTCACCAAGAGATTCACTCTCGTACAGTTTTGAATAAAATCTGTGGGAGCAGGAGTTGATCTCTGACTGGTCTATTTGTTTGGTGCCCCATCCATCCTTTATTTCACGTATTATTCTATTCACAGCCTTCAGATGTTGCTAATGGGCAAGAATCTTCCCTGCCTTTTCACCACCTTCATATATTTTGCTTTGTGATTTATTAATTAAATTTTCAATGCACCTTGTTGAAAGCAGATTGAACTCTGTTTGAAGTGTTATTCGCCATTTGAATAGATCATTTGATGGGGTGGCAGTGAATGGTGCATCTAACTTGAGGATATCATTTGTTAACTGTTCGAGCTTCATATTATGAGTCTTTCTATGTTGAGCAGTATATGATATTATTTGCCCTCTCAGGTATGCCTTCATTGAGTCCCACACTGTTGAGGAAGACATTCCCAGGGTCTGGTTGTGTTTGAGGAAGAAAGTTATTTCAGATGAGATAAACCTAATGAAATTTTCGTCTGAAAGTAGCAATGTGTTAAGACACCAAGGGTGGTAGCTATTGTGGGAGGTAGGTAAACATAGGGTTATCAATAAAGGAGTATGATCTGAGATGATTGTGGCCTGATATATAATCAAGAAAAGGAACCTTTTGTCCAGGAAGAAATAGTCTATGCGGGAGTATGTCCCATGGACTGGTGAAAAGAAGGAGTAATTTCTAGCTGTGGGATTTTGAAAGCACCACACATCAGTAAGACCATATGTATTAAGGAGGAGCTGCAGTTGGCAGGTCACGCTGGTCAAAGGTATAGTCCTAGGTGAGCTGCGGTCTAGTGTAGGAGACAGTGCACAGTTCATATCTCCTCCAAGACTAAGGTGGTGTGTGTCCATGTTGGGATTACGTGCAAAAATATTTATGAAAAAAGAGCTGTCAACCCAATGTGATGCGTAGACATTGGCCAGGACAACTGGTGTATTGTACAGGCTGCCAACCACCATTATATACTGCCCTGAGGAGTCTGTTTCTACTTCTGACATAGTAAATGGAACATTCTTGTTAATAAGGATTGCCTGTAGATTTGTAATAAAAAATTGGAGTGGTATGACTGTCCGACCCACCCTCCCCTAAGTCTGAAGTGGTCAAAGGTTCGGAGATGCCTCTCCCGAATAAATCCAATCCCCACTTTGAGTTTGTTCAAATGGGTCATTATTTTTTTCCTTTTGACAGGGTCGTTCAAGGCTTTTACATTCCAGCTTATCCAGGTTACTTCACATACAGTTGGTCTTTTTGGAGGGTCTTTAGTTAAAGTCATATTTGGGATAAAGAGAAATTTGTAGTGAAATTGGTCTGTTCATATTCTTGATTTCCAAGGTGTAGTAAGGACCCAAAATGATAAAGTGAGCAGAGAAGAGAGAGAAAGGAGAGAGAGAATAAGATGAGAAAAACAAACAAACAAACAAACAAACAAAAAAAACAACAAAGCAACGGCAGAAAAAACACCCAACCCATTTGAACAGAGTAAATTCCCAACCCTTTACAACAATTATTGCGCATTTAAGTGCATACAGGGAGGCACACTATTATAAACAAACTCTGCTATATATAGAACATACTTCTGTCTTGGGTTCCAAAGATCGGCAGGTGAAATATCTTAAACTCTTTTTTCCCTTTTTTATTTTAAATTTAAACTAGGAAGAGGGGGAGGTTCCTATTGTAATTTGGTACGTCAAATAGTCACACAGATATAAAGGAACCTTTTTTTTATTATTATTAACAGTAGTAAAGTTAATTTAGTATTCTGGTCTGTCAAATTATTTATATCTATTACAAATCAGCCAAAAGAGTGACACACTATTTGCTGCATCCCTCATATCTTAGGCGGTCTAGAAGATCATGGCTCTAAGTGTTGAACGATATAATGTACTCATATGTCAATGAAGAGCATCAACTTCATTTATATAGCTAAGCTTTTTCCCCCTCTTTATTTTTTCATTCATTTCGACTTACGTTAAGTCAGTCTTTAGTTAAGTCCGGCAGGATCTTGGTCTTTGCATAAGTCATGGCATCTCCTGGATCTTGAAATGATTTCTCAATGGCATTGTGTGTGATCCGAAACACCGCAAGATAAAGAAGGCTGTATTTAACACCTGCCTGTCCATGGAGCAGTCTTCTCACCTCGCCAAAAGTGGATCTGGCCTTCATGACGCTCGGAAGGTAGTCCGGGAATATAGAGATGCTGTTTCCTTTAAACCAGAGCTACCCCTGCTCTGGCACGGTGCAGAGCTTCACAATCTTGGTAATAATGGAGTTTTGCCACTATTACCCTCTTGCCTTCTCTGCTGTAGTCCTCTGTGGGATCTGTCAACCAGGATGTCTATCCATTTTCAGCACTTTCCTCAGTAGTTTGGAGACGGCTGCCGGGGGGCACGAACCTGGGGTCTCAGGAACATTCAGTATTCGGAGATTGGAATGTCGCATTCTTCCTTCTATGTCAGTGCACTTCTCCCGTAGGTTGCTGACTGTTTCGAGTTTCCCCACTTTTGTCATCAGTGAGGAAATGTCATCAGAGCATGATGATAACCCATGTTCCATTTGAGATAATGTGGTTTTCATTGTCTCAATGTCGGAGCGCATTGTTGTGGTGTTGTTAGGTAGCTCCATTTTCACTGCTTGTAGCTCAGTTTTAATGTTCTCAAAGTTTTCAATTCGGACCTGAGCAGTGAAGCGATTTCTGCTCTTAATGACGTAAGGATTTCCATCTTTAGGTTCGTGGTGTCAATCTGATCATTAACTACAGAAATGTTGGTGTCATCTCTGCGTGGGGAGCCTCTCCAGTTCGAGGCTTTAAGCCCAGCAGCGGTGGTGCCTCTGGTGAACTTTGAATTTCCGCAGGTTATTAGCCATTAGCGAGAAGGCGTTATGACAAAAAAGGCAGAGAGTGGACGATTAGTTGTTCTGCGCGGTGGCCTGTGACTTTCTGTCGATGTAAGGTTCCCAAAAAGAGATTTTAAAATGGATTTAAGCTGAGCTTGACTTTCGTGCTTCTTACGCCATCGCCGGCTCACTAGCGTCCCCTATTTGATCTTTTTTGAAATATATTTCATAATTACAGCCAGTGGCTACAATGATATTAAGTTTATCTCCAAAAAGAATTACATTTATTCTCTGCTTTGTTTATTGACTTGTCTCAACAGTTTCAAAAGAGTTTGTTGCTCAATAAAAAAGCCCTCATTAAAGCTAGGGCATCACTGATTGAAGAAAATAAGAACAACCCCAGGTTTCTCATTGGCACTGCACCCAGACTGACAATGAGTCAAAGCTCTGTTGAGCTGAGTATTACTTTAACCTTTAACTATGACTTAACAAATCAAATTTTTAACATTAGAGAAAAAAATTATGGATAACCATCTCACAGACGTGTCATCATATACAACTACTTTCAGTACTACTGGTATTTATTTAGATCTTGATCTGAGTTAAGTTCCATTGTTACTTCCTCCAAGCCATCAATGTGTCTATTCATACAAGATTGCTCAAAGAAGGACTACAATTTATTGATGCTTCAATATGACTACTCTATCTCTATTAATGGTCTATGTACCACAGGCCTTTAAGGTGGCAGCAATTAAACAGTTACTTAAGAAGCCATCACTTGACCCAGCTGTCTTAGCTAATTATAGACCAATTTTCAACCTTCCTTTTATCTCAAGAATTCTTGAAAGAGTAGTTGTAAAACAGCTAACTGATCATCTGCAGAGGAACAGTTTATTTGAATAGTTTCAGTCAGGTTTCAGAATTCATCACAGTACAGAAACAGCATTAGTAAAAGTTACAAATGATCTTCTTAAAGCCTCTGACAGTGGACTCATCTCTTTGGTTGGCCTGTTAGACCTCAGTGCAGCTTTTGAAACTGTTGACCATAGAATTTTATTACAGAGATTAGAGCATGCCATAGGTATTAAAGGTACCGTGCTCCAATAGTTTTAATCATATGTATCTAATAGACTCCAATTTGCTCATGTAAATGGGGAGTCTTCTTCACACCTAATTAATTATGGTTCTGTGCTAGGACCAATTTTATTTACATTATACAGTACATGTGTCATGGTCCCAGGCCGTTGGCCCAGTGTTTTGTGCTCTTTTGTTTTCTGTTTATTTCTAATGTCCATTAGTCCTCAGTTTATTTCTAGTTCCTTGTGTTTCCATGTGTCAGGTCCATGTCTTTGTTCCTCGTCTGGCTTCCTGTTTTATTTTGATAGTCTTTTGGTCCCTGTCTGTCATGTTCAGTTTTGCTTCCCCTTGTCTGTTATGTTGTGCTCCCAGCTGTTTCCTCTCCCCTCGTTTACTTGTGTATTTAGGTCCTGTGTTTTCTGTGCT
>VUQJ01030925.1:0-11075 GCA_015108635.1 Andinoacara biseriatus
TAAATAATAATGATATAATTCACGGTACTTGCCAGTTTGATTTCACAATTTAAACAAACTTATATACTGCTTTTCTACTATATTAAGAACTTTTAACCTAACATTCACACTCCAAATGGATGCCTCGGGGGCACCAGCGGGTTCAGTATCTTGCCCAAGTTCAGACCATCAACATTCCAATAAGTAGATGACCTGCTCTGGGCTTTCTTGAACCACAGGCGCCCGTAGGTTTGTACTTCCTTATGAAGCCTTGACATGAACGTTTGGTTGTTGCCACCCCGGTGTCTTGAAACCGGATGCAATGAGAAAGAGGCGGAACTGCCTGTGAAATTCCGCATTCATTATGATGGCTTGTTAACCACACGACGTTAGCCAATGGGCATACCCTGGATGAAACTTGAAGACTTTCCAAAGCAAAGACTGGTCAAAGTTTATAAACTGGGTGCAGTGTTTTATTTAATATGATCTGAAATGAGCAAAATTAGATTGTAACCTCAACAGGAAAGTGTTTACAGAGGTCAAGTAAAGCGCTGTTTTACCATAGAGTTCTATATGATGTCTATAGGAAGTCTTTTAGCAGCTACAGCTATCACCCCTGCTGGCCTTTAAAAAGAATGCAGACTTGAGCCACTTCCATATTGGCTTCACTTTCCACACCGGAAAGTTATGACTATCTTTACGCTGTTTGTCGGCCATATTGTAGTAGGCCCGACAGGCTTGCTGTGTCTCATTAGGTAGGTTTGGGAGGATTCGATATTTAGTTATTTCGGGCAGCCTGATGAATGTACGTCTAATACTTTCTTTTATCTGTCTTTTAAACTCCAGCTCCCTTTTTATTTATGAAAGCCTGTTTCTGCCACTGAATAATTTTTATTTTACTAAATAACTCGAAATTGACTCACTCAGAAACAACTCGAAATTTCATGATACTTAGTAAGTCAAAATTTTAAGCTATTTCAGTTTTTGACTTAGCTATTTTTTTCATATCCAGAAGCTAAATACTACATTTGGAACTAAGATTTTATTTATAATGAGTTTATAAGAGACATTGTTCCACAACAGCCAAATGAGTGCGAGAAGAAGTAAAATAAGCTCACCGGGAACCACAGCCAAAGTGAAGTTGCAGCTGGCTGAAGCGATTCGGTTTTTTGATGTGCAAATGTAGAACCCGGATGTCTCCCTTGTTATATTGAAGAGAGATAGAATTCCGTCCTCTGAAACATAATGACAAAGTTTAGCTGAAACAGTGCTGTGAGATCATCAGCCTTTTTCGAATTCGCTGCATTTACACAGATGAAAAGAAAAAACAAAACAAACCTGCAGCAGCCCTAAAGGCAAATACTTTGAAGTGACACTTGTACGGTAGAAATGCATACTTTGAGTTGCTTTTGGTGGAAGTTGCCTGGGAACGTTGTCGACACTGTAGCTCGTCCAGTCATAGGTGGGTTCTGGGGATCCCTCCTGAGACATGCAGCTGAGTGTAATATTGCGATAATACTCTGCACTTCCCTGAAGCTTGCAGATCGGTGGAGATGGAGCCACTAGAAGAAAAAAAGTTCATATAAACAACTTACAGCAAAATTATGTTTTGAGTACTATCAGTATCAGTCTGCTAGTCCTCACCCAGGACCAAAAGGGAAGTGGTGGCAGCTGTTGTTCCCTCATCATCGCCATGTATAAGGATGCTGCACTGGAATCGGCGATTGTCCTGCATGGTCACCTTTGTTAAGCGCAGTGTGCTCACTTGATTGGTAACTTCCATGGAGGCTCTGCCTTCATAAGATGGTGCAATTTCAGCTGGTTTGCCACTCCATTCGGAGGCCACAAGTGTCTTGCGAAATAAAAACAAACATAACATAGCTGCTTAGTTTAATGTAGGTTCAGTGTGCATGTTTAATCACTGACATGCTGCAAGTAAATCTGATTTTACAAATGATGTAAAGATACAGTGTGTCCCGTGCAGTATAGTCTGTAAACCCCCTTACAACATGCAGATGAGGCGGATCTAGGATTTTGTTCTATAAAAGTAAAACTGACTATGAAGTAGTTATGATTTAATTTTCAGTTTCTTTGCCAGTTTGGGCAAAGAAAAACTATACGTAGATTTAATTGAGTGTGTGTCATCTGATGGGTGAAGCATGAAACCATAATGAGTCATTCACCTATTCATCATCCACGGGGACAAAGGTCATTACTATGTGAGTGGGAAGGAACCACATTACCTTCAATGAAAGTTTAGAACACTTTTCTTTTTCATAGAAATTCTTACTAAAACTGTAATTGTCTGTTTTAAGTTAACCGACTACAGCATATTCTAAATTATTCATTTTAACATCAAAAACAGTCCCAAAGTCATCACTGATCCTTCAGTAAAATCAATTCTGCATGCGCACATATTTAGTATACGGCTAAGTTAACTTCGCACCAGTGGGTCTCCAACAATGTCTGGGAAGGCTTCCCATGTGAGGACATAGTCGGTATTGGCTGGATTTGCTGGGATCCAGGAGCAGATCAAGTTAATACTGTCTCCTCTTGCAACCTCATATTCTTTCTGTGGAATGGAAACCTGCACACTCCTGCAACAGGGCAGCACTGGAATAAAAAAGAAATACACATAACATCACATAACCAGTTCATTTTAGTTGCTTGTTTCATTAATCTGACCAACTCAAAGCATTTTATATGACTTTCTGAAGGCAGTAAAACAAACGTGAAACAATATCCCGTTTCAGGTGAGTAGGAAGAAGTTGGATTAATGATTAACAGAGGTGATAATACCATTAAAGGTGTGGCAAAGGTTTTCATAGAAGAGAAAATAATATCAGCATAAAACATACCTGTGAGGATCAGGAACAGCTTTTTCCATCCAGGTTGCCTTTCCATTGTCATTTCTAAAAAGAGAATAAAAGCATTCAGGGATTCAAAAATGGAAAGCTTTCAGTCCAAGAGCGGGGAGCCCGCCTAACCTTCGCGGTGAACTCCCAGGTGTAGTGAAGTTGACTCTTCCAGGTAATAAATTAGTAGCTACCGGTCACATGTCACCTGCGATCCAATCACTGATCTGCTTCCCTTTTGATTAAACCTGGAAACTCAAGCTCAATGTGATAAACAGGGCGTGCAGAAGAAAAAGAGCTTATATTCAATTTAACGTACAGACAGACGGACAAAAACAAAAAGGAAGCTTTGCGTGTGTCTCAAGTATTTAAGTGTTATTAAATGACAAATCTGTGTAAATCCCAACATTTTGAATGGATTTTGGAGTTTGACCTTCCTAGAAGGCTCGATTGTTGATCAGCCGCTGGTGTTGTGCTCAGTTTGACCTGCAGGCTGTAGTGTTGTATTGAAAATGATATAGCATGCGTCAACTAGTAGCTACTCTAGCACAGCCAATATAGAAAGCAAATGAATGCAATTGAACACATATTGAATCCTTTTGTGACTTTTGTCTCTCATTTTGTGCTGAAAGATGGGTAGGCTGAAGCTGTTTGAGAAAAAAAAATGACTGTGTGAAGGATTTGTGTAGCGGGAGAAAAGTGACCTTTGCAGTAATACAGTGTGCTCACTCAGAGGCTTTTGTGGCATAAAGTTACAGATTGAGATGCAGTCCTTGTTGATGCAATCCTACAGGGTGAAGGAGTCTGAAATTTTGAAGTATTCAGTGTTTCTTAAGCTTGATTTAACATCAAGCCACCAGTGACTTTAACCATTTCTTGTGTGAGAGAACCTAATGCTGGTATTTCTACTTGGGGAAAGAGAAGGATGCAGTACCCAAACAATACACTAATGAGGCAGACCAAAGGTATTTTCATTGTGGGTTCCCTAAAGGACTAGTTCTGAAGAAGAATAGCCTCAGAGTGATATATGGGCTATTAGTCTTTGGGTCATTCTTCTATTCAGTGGTATTTCAAGGTGGTGACGTAAAAAAAAAAGAAAGAAAGAAAGAAAGAAAGAAAGAAAGAAAAACTTTCCATTTCCGACCATTAGAAATATATACGTGTCCAGTTTAGGATATAGGTGCCCCCTGCTACACGACATTCTCATCTTTATAATAGGTGTTTTAAATTTACACTTTCCCTTACAGTGTCCCTAAAATTATTCTGCAAATATATTTTAAAAGGATGTTTACAAAAAAAACCAAGTATTATCTGTATTATAGTATTTTGAGTTAGTCATGTATTGTTGCACGCTTTTGCAATAAACGCTGGCAAAAAGCTGGTCAGTCTCCTCTTTAGTCGGGAGGATGCAATGTGCATGTTTTCCAAAATGAATTTCATATTTTGAATCATCTGACCACAGGACAGTTTTTCAGTTTGCCTCAGTCCATTTCAGTTGAGCTTTAGCCCAGAGAAGATGGGAGGTTTTGTGGATCATGTTTACATAGTGCTTCTGCTTCATCATAGAGCTTTAACCTGCATTTGTTGATGGCACCGTGACGTGTTCACAGAGAATGGTTCCTGTAGGTGTTCCTGAACCCATGCAGTGATTTCCATGACTGCCTGTTTTTGATCCAGTGCTGCCCGAGGGCCGGAGATCACGCACAAAAAAATCTTTTGACCAGATTATGTACTATAGACAATGAAACCAATCTTCACAATTTTAACTTGAAGAATATAATTCTGAAATTGTTCCACAGTTTCTAGATGCATTGTTTTTTTGCATGCATTGTTCAAAAAGCATCTGGTAATATATTAATATATTTTCCTGCTTGTATTGTTAGTGGCTGGTTTGGTTTGGTTGTATAATGCACTAATCAGAATAATTAAGTATAACTTGGCATAAAATGGAAATAAATACAGAGTGAAAACTTACCAAGACAAATAATGTTTCTTACCCTGCAGCAAGTAAATAATGATTTTTTTCTCAGACCTGTTACTGAGATTACCTGTTACTGACAGGTAACCTCTGCTAACCCATTCACAGCGCTAGTAGAAGTCCACATAACAGCTGTAACTATTACAGTTTTACCCCTTGCTTGTGTTACATGGATAGTCTATCATTCCCTCAGATCCAGGTAAGAGGTTTTGTTCAGTGATATCATTGAAGTACTTTGTGGAACTAACCTTTTTAACCTGAGAGGTCATGGGGCAAATGTTACCTGTTGAGCCACCATTAACCCTTCTGTTACCATATTGCATATACACCCAGTGAGGGCTCATCAGTTACATCACACATAGCGGACCACATGTGGGAACTAATGTCCCTATTAGGCTGGGTTAATAACTGCAGATAGGTCACTTCCTGTCTGCATATGAGAGCAATGTAAAAACAAACGTCTTCCCTCTTGTCACCCATTTAGGCAGATTAATGTAAGATCAAGAGAAGTGGCTTTAATTTACAGCTGAGAGAATGTATTTTAAGCCCACATTCATCATGCATATATATAGATATACTTTTAATTTAGTGGAAATAAGATTTCTCTGAATGGGGGCTTGTCTGAGCCCTAGAGACAGGTTGAGAACCTCAGTTATTCAAGAAGGGCACAGCTGATACTCCTCCACATCGAAAGCAGCCGGTTCATGTGGTTGGACATCTGATTAGGATGCGTTGTGGATTCCTCTCTGGGGTAAACCCAGGACACACTGGTGAGGTGATGTATTTTGGGTGGCTTGGGAACATCTCTGTGCCCCCCCACATAGAGGTGAAGGTGGCAGAGGGAGGTTTGGGTGTCTCTCCTCGACTGCGGCCTCCTGTGACCCAGAACTAGTTAACAGTTTAATGAACGATGAACAGTTTAATTCAGCACTCCTTTGCACTTAGGTCTGTACACTTTTTTGATATCCCGTTTTTGTGTTTTTTTGTACATCATCCTTAACACCCTTAACACAATATTAACACAATCAAATTCTTTACATCCGCTTTGTCAATTTGGCAAATAAATATTTAATTCAGTTTAAATAGCAAAAGTGGCTGCAATGGACACTTTTCGTTGTCGTTAACACTCAGGTTCCCTTCAGCTTTTTTGTATGTTATAACTTCTTCATGGTTGGCTGATGGACAAACAATAGCACAAGCATGAGTAGCCCACAGACACTGGACACTGCCCCCTTCTGACAACAGACACTCTTTGGAGGTAAACAGCCAGTGTGTACATGTAGCTGCCCGCAGACCACCAACGCGCTGCCACCACTGAACCACAACTTCCCCATTATACGTTTAAAAATACTAATATTACAGACCACAGACTAAAAATATCATATGGTGGTTTTCCAACACTAGACAAATGTTTTCTAACATGCCCCACTTCAGAAAGTTTTATTCCTGCTCATTAGCAATAAAAAGGGATCTGTGTTTACTTAAATAAAGGTTTATATTGTCAGTGCCATAGCATCAGTAAACTCTCATTTGACTGTTTTTTCTAAAAAGATATATTTATTCACCTTAATTCACCTTCACCTGTTTATTTGAATATCATCTTAGGTTAAGACCTGCTCCCTAACAGTCCAGCATAACTTCAACACAATACAGCAAACTAACCCGTTTGGTCGTCACTAAGCTGCATCAAATTGCTTAATGTTTTTTTATGCCATTTGAATGGTACAGAATGATTAGAATTCACTGTGTTTCTCAAGTCAGTTCATACTGTGAAATAATCAGACAAGTTCAGCAGTTCACGTACTAATCCACAGTCTGATTAAAACCTTTGAAATTACCTGCCACTTTAACAAAGTTACCCTCTTTATGCTGCTTCCCATTTTGCAGTGATAGTTAGAGGGCTAGTGACCAGAACTTTGCTGGCATCTGCAGCATGAACACATGAGAAGCATAACACTGACCCACTTTAACCCCTGCCTGTCAGAATCTTTTACTGGTGTATAATGATCTGCTGTAATTATATTTAATGGTGTAAGACTGAGAGGAGTACAGTGGTACAGTGTTTCAGTAAAGCACTGTCGCCTGCGACTGAACCATTTGTTGAGCTGGAGCGTTTCTGCACTTTGCTTGTTCTGCTTGTTCTCCCTGTAAGGCATTGGGTTCTCTCTGGGTACTCCAGCTTTCTCACACAGTACAAAGACATGCACGTTAGGTTTATTGGTGATTGTCCATTTACAGTTGTGGTCAGACGTTTACATAGACTCATCATGGGCATGAATATCACGGTAACTTGGGCCTTTTAAGGATTTCTTTTAACTATTCTTTTTCCAGGGTGGAATTATTGTACGGCGTACATCTTTAATGACTTAAAAAAAAACAGGAATTGGCTGCACAATGACTGAGAAAGTGCCAAATTTGACACCTTCAAGCTTGATTCAAATTTGCAGCTGCCTGCACGGACAAGCCAAATGCCTTCTGGAGAAAAGTTTAATGATCAGACGAGACAAGAATTGAACTATTTGGCCACAATGAGTAAAGGTGAAGTTTTCAAACCTAAGAACACTGGACCAACTGTCTGGTGGTGATAGCATCATGTTCTGGGACTGTTGTGCTGCCAGTCTCGCTGGTACGTTACACAAACTTTATGGAATAATGACTAATGAGTATCTCCAAATTCTTCAACTTCACCTCAGATCAACAGCCAGTTGAAACTTGGACACAGCTGGGTGTTCCAGCAGGACAAAAACATCAAAACTGGTTTTGAAATGGATAAAGTAGGTCAACATTAAGCTCCTGGAATGGTCTTTCCAAAGCCCCGACCTCAAACCTACTGACAATTCACGGACCAAGCTTAAAAGCCGGAGCTGTGCCACTGAACAAACCAAATAAATGAACCTTATAATTCTGCCAAGAGATGGAGAGAGCTATACGAAAGACAGGACATGAGAGGAAGAAGAGAGGTTATGTTTTAAAGGTTAGAATTGTTTAGTGACATTCCATAAACTGGGAATTTAAAGCTTATACGTAAGGTCATTATTTTTAAAATCAAATATGAAGGTGTGTTTTTTTTTACATTGTGAAATGTTCTGCAAAACTGAGGTGTGCACAAACTTTGTGTTTTTCAAAGGTTGCATGAAAATACTCGTCAGTTTAGTGCAAGATTAACAGGTCAGCTTGTCGCACTGTGATTAATTTAGGGTAAAGCTCTGTGTTGGATGTTACATCAAGGGTAGCAGATAAATTAGAATTTTAAGCTGATGATGCTTAGATTAATTCGCTGAATTAAACCTTTATACCAACTGTATACCGTGGTAATTATTTTCCTCACGGTTCCCCCACCTGCTGAATCCCACTTTGATCCCTGACTGTATTCATTTTTCTGTATAGCTGAAGAGGCAAAGTTTAAAAAAAAAGAAAAGTGTGTATTCCCATGTCCATTATTATTTTATTATTATATTGATATAGCAAAAGTTTCTGCTAGCTTTGCACAAAATGTGAAATTACCATGACATTCATGCCCGGACTAATGCATGTAAACTTCTGACCAGGAGATATGAGAGTGTGCAGTTGTCTGTTTCTCGGTGTTAGCCCTGTAACGGACCGTCAGCCTGTCCAGGCCTTTCACCTTATAACAGCTGGCGTATGCTCAAGTCCTCTATGACTCTGATTGGATGGTTGAAATAAACCGAAATAATGGATTCCAAAAGCTTGTAATTCTTTTAAAATGTAATCATTAACAGTAAACAATGACCTGAGTCAAATTTAAGCAAAATAAAGATCAGCACACTCTTTTTCCCTACAAAAATGAGACTCATTCAAAATAGTTTTGACTACATATTTTGCAACACAAGTGATGAAATCTGTTGTACTCCTGGTATGTGCAGAGTAGATCAGTGCAGGAAGGGGTAGGATATAAGGAAAGGTGTCCTCGTTTTACATCTGCTTACCTCTTCCATAAACAAATAGAAACAGCAAAGAAACCAGAGATAGTAAACAAATATATCTAAAAAAAAAAAAATCTATATCAGACTATATGAACATTAAATATCAGGACGCAGATGACAACAAAGCAGCACTATCATTGTTCCCCTGTTACTTTATGCTTTGTTTATGATTCTGAAATCTTTATTTAAAACGGTCCATTCAATGCCTTGCTGCACCACATGCAGACAAAACATCAATACACTTTCATACATCCCGAGTAAAAAAACAAACAAACCAAAAACATTACAGTATTTTTCTGATATTTCTGTCCGCTAGTCTGTGTCTGAGTCATAGATTAAGATGACTGTGTTTGTCACACATTCTTCTACACATTTTTCTAAATTCCCCGGGGTATTTTATTTGACTTTCGAGTAGTGAGTCAAACCAGCATAAACAGCTTTGGGCATTTTACAAGGCTGCTGTTGATGTTTTCCCAGATAATACTGCGCAGGTCCGCTGGGTGATCCGCCCATGGCCTCTTCAATTCAAAAATTACTGTGTAAGAAAAACAAGAGTGCCTGTTTAAGTATGTAAATAAGCCACAGCTCTCAACACGCTCCACTATCCTCAGACCAGATCCCAGAGCGCATGCGGGTGTCCGTGCACACGTGCACGTGCGTTTGTGTATGTGAGTGTGTATGTGAGTGTGTATGTGAGTGTGTGTATGTGTGTGTCAGGGCTGGGATTTCGGGTTAAATATTCAAAATGGCGGACGGAGGAGCAGCGAGTCAAGATGAGAGTTCAGGAGCAGGTAATGATTACAGCATTTTACATATTCATACTCATATTCAAACTGTGTTACTCACAATTTATGATAACGGCATACTGATGAAATGCAGATTGATTAGCAGATAAGGGCGATATTAGGCGCTGTTTTAGTTTACACATAGCTAGCCAACTGTAATTTGACAGAGGAGGAAACGAGCCTTTGCAGTGCGACGGCAAATTACATGGAAACATGCCTCCCCCCCTTTGTGTGATTAGACGGCTGTACGCCGCTACATATTCATACCTCTGTCGACAAATACAATTTAGCATATTTTATTAGTAATCGCCGTCGTGGCTCTGGTTCATGTATGACATATTTAGACATTTCGCGAACGCAGTTTGATTGAAATGATGATGCTAGCTGGCTAGCGTTAGCTCCCGAGCTAGCGCTTGGCTTTGTGTTGATGCATACACTTTTGTAAGAGGTTTGCATATTCATTTTAGCCGAGTCGGGCAGCGGCTGCGCTCGAGTGTTTTCAAAGGGCTGTTTGTAACTGGAGGGGGGCTGGGGGAGCAGGTTTGATCTAACTGTAGCAGACCTTGCTTTTGTTAAAGACACACAGGCAGCTCGGTGTGCTTGAGCTCGACGTGATTTTTATAGCGGAGCGTTTTGCCCCAGCCTTTTGTGTGCTCGGCGCAGCGGAGCCAGAGCACACAGTCCTGTTGTGTTATGCATGCGGGGCCTGCCTGCGTGAGCCAGCGTATGCGGAGTTCAGCGTGTTAACAGCAGTCGGCGAGGACTTGCGGCTCGTCCTGCGCGACAACACGATAAATGTGTGTCAACACAGCACCGTGTCACGACGCCGACTGACTTTTCAAACGAGGCCTCGTATGTTTCATTTGAACGCGGCTGTCCTCCTAGCGGCTAGCTGGCTACTACTTATCAGCCGTGTATCGAGCTGACTTGACCTACGCGGCGGTTTTGAAGTTTAGCTCAAATGCAGATGTGGAGGGGTGTTGAAGATGATGGTGAAGGTGCTTCACGTCTGTGTTTAAGAAGTTAAACAGTCTGAAGTTGTTGAGCACTTTTTTTTTTAACTTGAGGTGTGAGTATGGCATCGGGCTGGTCCTGGTCTACCAAGCGAAATAACCACTTTCGTTACAATGTATATAATTTATTTGTGCAGCTTTTAATAGCGGCTGACATCACAGTTTTGAAAACGGGGCTCATACCCGCCGTGCTTGCTTGCTGCATGAGTTTTAGGCTGAATTCAAAGATTGTACCTGTGTATCCCCCTTCCCCAGGCACAGGGAGGGGTGGTGAGGCCCACTTCCGGAAGGCCACAGTAATAACAGGCAGGGCATTCTTATTATTCACCCCACTGCTTTCATGGCTGGGCAAGACACAGCTTGATAGCATTTTTTTCTTTACTCCATGTAGTTGAGCCTGCCGGTTTTTTTTTTTTTTTTTTTTTTTTTTTTTTTTTTTTTTTTTTTTTTTTTTTTTTTTTTTTTTTTTTTTTTTTTTTTTTTTTTTTATTTTTTTTTTTTTTTTTTTATTTTTTTTTTTT
>VUQJ01030927.1:0-19396 GCA_015108635.1 Andinoacara biseriatus
AGGAACAAAATCCTCTAGAAGGCTGCGACAGGATCTGCTCATTAGAAACACTTTGACGATAGATGCAAGTAGAACATGGGATGCGCTGTTGTGATGCTTTTCTTGTGGTTTTGGAGGCAGTTCTATGTTGGACAACTGGCAGACATAACATGGGGAGACAGTGTGGGCCACACAGGCTGTAAAAGCTTTCCTAAAATAAATAAATGTATATTTAAGTACAGTAAAGCTTGTGTGGGGTATACATTAAAGGAGCTGTTCAGCCATAGAAACCCATGCCATGAAGCTCCTGGTGTTAATGCCACAGGACGGTTGGAAGTCACATTGTTGATTTTTGCATGCTATACATCTCAGCACTCTTTAAGTGGTCTGCCACTTAAAGTTACTCTTTCAGTTTGCAATATAACCGCTCACAGTTGGAGGGAAGAAATTACATGAACTTTCAGATACACTTGTAAAGGTAAACTGGTAAATCTGAGCCAGTTTGTGAGTGTTGTGTGCATGAATAGTGTATATGCAACTTTATATCCAACAAAGGTGTAATGGTGTGGAAAATGTACATAAAAAAACAATGATTTAACTACAAATAGTACAGAGATAACATGTCAGAGGAAAATTGAAAGAGAAATGTTTATTTTAGTTCCAGAAACATGCTTTAAACTTTGTGCTGTGCTGCATCACCTCTTCTTTTAACACACTCTGTAAGAGTTTTGGAACTGAACTCAACATCTGCTGCACTTTTTAAAAGAAAACAGTTTGGTGCTTCCTGTGTTGTATTGTTTTGTTTCACAATGCTGGTTTGGCTTGCAGGCAGACCGGTTCTAGCACCAGAAGCCAGGGCCATGTAAGTCCCATGTCAGATCCTTGGTGTTTGGGTTGTGACAACAATATCTTCTGTCATTTGATTTGGAGAGTTGAGGGTTGCCAGCTACAGTACCCACATTCAAATGTCCTCTTACTTTATGGCAACGACTTCTTCTTATTTTTGTTTTTCAGAAGTTCACAGAGAAAGATATTAGGCCCTTGTTCTCTCGACAAGGATCCCAGTTTTTCTTCTCTGGCTGTTCTCACCATGATGTAAACACCAGACAAATTCTCTTCTTTAAGATTTCCCCCATTTGGTGATAAACACCGAGTCACGCAGTGCTTGGCTGTCACATTCTTATTATAGCAGCTGTGGGGAGACTTTTCATTTTGACTCTCCAATAGTTTTTCTTCAAACTGTGGATGCTGCGGATAATGGTCTCCCTGAACATCCTCAGCGTGAAAAGCTGCAGAATAGATTTCTATTGTGGTAAATAAACAGCAGCAGGCCTGACATGATCCAGATCCATCTTCAGACATTTGTTTTCTTCCTGTAGACTGACAGAAAAAGTACTTTTTTTTTTTTTGGTATTCAGAAAACACAAAATGAATGTAGATGATTAGAACATTTGAACAAAAACCTATAACCTTTAATCTCCCAGCTATTTTTTTCTTCAACATACTGTAAGTTTAGAAAAGGCAGCACATCAATACGACTGCTTGCTTCCAACAAGTTCTCAGACTAAACAATCGCAGTGATCATTTATTCTTGCCAGCTGAAAAGACCTAGTCACAATAAATCTAGAGGGGAAGTGTGATGTTGCAGTAATCCTCAAATAGCTTGACAATGGGGTAGGCAAGTCTTTCTATACCATTCAATGCATTAGAATTTAAGTAGTCTGGGGAGTGAACCATACCTGTACGCCACAGCCTAATCTAGGCTCTGTTATCAAGCTTTAGAAAAGCGAGACAGACAGAGGTTTGAACTCAATGTGACGCCACATCAGCAGTGATTCATGTTAATACCTGCACTTGTTTTGGTTTACTCGCCCAAAATGTTGGAACATACTAACAGACAGATTGACCTCATCCTTCACCGTTACTGCTATGGAAGAAAAAAAAAAAACACCCACTGATGACATGATTACACCAACTATTATTTAAGCATCTTGATTTTACACACACACACACACACGCACGGTATGGACAGGGCTAGCATCTCTTTTCTCCACTCTCTTCTTCTTCCTCCCTTCTTTCTTCCCTCCTGTGCTCCTCTAGTCTGGATTTTGTCCTGCTTTGATAGCCCTGCTTCTGTTAATCACTTCACAGTGCAGCCTCACACACATATACACTTACACCCAGAGACACACACAGGCCCGGGAAGGGTAGTAATGAAGCTGGCTAAATGTTTTTGGCGGGGCTCTCCATCATGTCACCAAGGCGACCTTGGCTGGAGCGGACAGATCAGGCCGATGGAGACTGACTCAGATTAAATAGCAGGCGGAGGGATCAGCGTGCATACTTGTAGTGTACAGACACAGAAAGTAGAAAGAGCACACAAAGTGAGAAGGGCACAGATGATGTATGTGCGTTTATGAAAATAAGAGATGAAGTGTCACTGTCCCAGTTTATGTGTTTACTTTTCTGTGTGTGTTTTAAAGGCAGCGGGGAACTAGAGATAGGAAGGAGCATTAGCGATGGAGTAAGCCACAAATGGAAAAAACACACAGAGGGAGAATATAAAAGTAAATAAGAGGAAGTTACAGAAATTGAAACACTGTGGGATGATGGAAAAAAAAAATGCAGTAAGATGACAATAATGACAAGACCAGGGGAATCGATATAAAGCCTGGGGGAGTGTTCACAGTGTGCATCTGAGAAAAAGGACTGACAATAGATGGTACAAATTTACATAAGATGTACAGTTGACTCCATTCTGCTCCTGCTCTGCACAAACAAATAAACCTTTCGGGATATGTTTGACAACAAGGCCGCAGACAGACGAGAAGGCTAAAGAAAGAAAGCCAGCCCGTGCCCCTGCCTCTCATATTCAGACTACGAAGGTTTTTGCATTGTGAGTCCTATTCAGGCTTTACAGATGTTTGACTTTGTGAAAGTATGTTGCACCTGTGTTAAATCGCTCTTTTATCGCGTTTTCCTACACTGCAGAACATAGAGTTTTATAGGTGCATTTTTCATCCTCCCGCTTTGCCGTAGTTTTATAGGTTATATTTACTGCGTTGTTTGTTTGAGTTGTTTTAATGGGGAACAAGACTCCGGCCTTTGACATCTCCCTCGCAGTGTCTGTACTCATATTTATGAGTGCTTTAGTCATAATGCAAAGCAATAAACTGCGTCTTCAGTTTCTACCCATAAAATGACTTGAAACAAAACATTTATAACAAATGATGAAATAGTATTTCCTGCTAATTTCATATTTTTGCTGTGTTTGATAGCCCTTTTCTGTCTGCAGGCCTGCTCTTTAATCTTGGCAAAACTTTAAAAAGTATCCAGATATTGTTTACAACAACTGCTTAATTTTATCTTCTGCACACTGAAATAGCCATTCGGTTGCCAGAGCCATTACCCAGTGAAAAACTTTCTACCTCAGTTTGTAGAGGGCTCAACATTCACCTTGCACCGAGCACCAATAAAACCTGTTTACCAGCCTCAGTGTCAGCCGCAAGCCTAAATAAATTTCCCCTGATAGCTTCTGTCTCTCTTTAAACCAGTATATGTCCCTCACTTTAAAGTTTTGCTCCTTTCTCCTTCTTTGTGCTTGTGTTTAGATGCAGTGTGTTTTACTTTCTATTGGAAGTATATCTGTGTATATAAGTGTGGTTGGACTGTAGGCTTGAGGTGCAGTCCAGATTAGGGAAAGGCTATTAAAGGGAATTGTTGTGGAAAGGGCAGGTGGGATTTAATATGGCCTGGGCAGGTTATACCGAGCTTTCAGTGAAAAGACTGGAACCTTTCATAGTCGGATATATTGTAATAGCTTTGTCCGCGCAGGGGTGACAATAGAGTAGATGTGTTTATAAGCCTCTGTGTTTGTGTGTCTGCAGATGCAGCATTACTGCAAACATAAAATGCAGACTGTTAATTAAAACAAGACACACATTTTTTTAATTGGTCAAATAAGTTAAATGTATGAGTATAATTTGAGCATAAACCTTTTGCAAAGGATATCTTTAGGCACTTAAGCCACATTTAAAAACACATTAATTTTGTTGCATAAAAATGCATTATTCTCATTTCCAGCTCTACATTTTTCTTTTTAGGCTCTACTAAGAACATCAACTAGTTCATTTTTTCTCCTTGGACTCTGGGAGGATCCTCCAGTAATATTTATTCATTCCAAAGTGTAGGTTCACTTGCATTGCTGTAAGAAAAACAGCCCCAGATTTTGACGATCCCACCTGCATGCTCAGTACCTTATTGCAGTCTGGGAATTCGCCCTCCGTCTTCCTCTGCACAAACTTTCCACTATTAGATCAATGTGGAATCATCTGAAAAATTCCTCAGAAACAGCTGTTTGTTTTTCTTTGTGCATGTTCTTTTGCAAATATAATCCTGTATTTTCTTATTTTTTGTGTCTTTGAATGGTTTTGGCGGGTTCAGTCTCCCTCTGTCCTCATACTTGATCTTATTTCCAAAGGTCTGGGAGCTTGTTTCTGGAAAATTTTAAGGGTCTTTTAAGCAATCGTTCTAGAATACCCTTCTGTCTGCTAACAAACGATTCTTGATCTTTTCACACACATACATATACACACACACACATATACACACACACACACATACATTGTAGGGCAAGATGAATTTGGTGGTCTGCATATGAAAGTACTAAAACAAAACTGACAGACACGTATAAACAGAGCCATAAATATATGAGCACATTTATATATAGTAAAGGAGTAGACGTTAGGTTTTTGGTGGAAGAATCAATCTCCTCCTGAAAAAAACAAAAACAAAAGCACAATGCTCAGGGCAATCGTTTCTCTGTTGTTTCGACTGAAGAGGAGATTTAAAAGTAAGAAAAAAAATACATGGAACTGCTGTGCATAATGATGCATTTCTCCACTCCTGTGCAGAATAGTGTCGGCTTTAGAATAAATTTGATCGGTTTACGCATGAACTGGTCAAAGGAGGGATGCTCCTGTATAGTACAGAGTCACATTTTAGCCAGCATCTCACTCTGTCTTAGCTCATCACCACAATGGACAATGAGGGAAAGATCCCACTGAGCTCTTCAGGGAGATGTAAAATCCTCTTGTGTCTCATGGGAAAGTGAGCTTGCTCCTCATGAATTGGTAGAGAGATGAAAGACCTTGGTTTAAGCCCAACTCTTCATTTATTATTTAAGATACTTTAAATAATCCATGCTGTTGATTCATCAAAATTCCCTGAGGAATCATGTTGTGCGATTGTTTTTTCCTATGGTCATTTTCACGTAAGTAAAATCTTTTATTTTTATGTATTAAACATATTTTAAGCTGCATTTTAAAACAGCTGATTTATAGCAATAATTTGGAACATGACTTGAATAATTAAACATGACCTGCCTAATTGTTTTTAAAAGGTATGTGCATTTGTGCTACTCACAGGTTTCAGCTGATGCTAACAAGCTGCAGCTTTTCAACTTTTCATACTGTTCACAGAGAAGTCACTGTGTATTACTTGGGTAACCTCATATTTCTCTGACACTTTTGGAAATATTTCCTACTGTTGATAATTAAGCATTTATCAAACAGTTACATGCTGGCTGTCACCTGCTTGCTGAGTATGAGAATGTGTATTCATGAAGAATTTTTTTGGGTGCCTGCATACAATTCCATGACAGTGATGCATGCAGCACCCTTCTGCTTTTGTCACTTCTACACTTCTGCAGCTCTCTGTGCCCTCGCTGCTGGCTGAGTTACTAGGACAGATCAGAGTAATGGAAGAGAGAATGGATCAAGACACTGATCGAGTCCCCCACTGGACTTAACAACAAGACGCTACTAAACTGTATAAAATCCCATTATTCTGGTACTTGTGGGAAAGAAGTTTGAGGTATTTGGGCATCTTATAAAACAAAACAAAAGCAACAAATTAAAATCCACCATAAATTCTGTTTTTCTTCCTTCAGATATAAACATTTGTTTGTATGTAGTCTCTCTAGTTCAATACATGTGCAGTGTGCGTTCTCCCTTTACTCGTTTGTTGCGCCCGCACCCCCTAGACTCGCGGGTCGTAACAAGTGGGGGCTCATCCGGGATCCCTTCCTTGGTGGGGGGATCATCGGCGTGCATGGGTGCTGGTTTTTGGTGTGTTGTGTCGCGTGGCTTCCTCACCTAGAACAGGGGAGCACTCAGCTAGGCGCAGGCTCTTCCGTCGGGCGCTCATTTTGTTATTTTGCCTTTTTTATTTTTTGAGGCTACTCTGAGCGGAGAAAGTATTCTCTGGCGGGGGTAGGCATAGCAGGGGCTTTTGGCCCGCTGTGAGCTCGCCTTTAAAGCCGCCCCGAGCTCGGTACACCTCAGAAGATAGTCAGGAAGAGTGAGAACAATCAGGCAGGCCTGAGGAAGTTGGGCGTGGGTTTTTTAAGGGAGTTTTTAGGTGGCTGCCGTAAGGAGCACTGGGTGCTGTAGTGTGAGTTTATTTATTCACGTATTTATTGTTGGACGGCGGCGGGAGTTGTTCTCGCCGTCCAGGTGCCATGCTGCTCAAGAGGGTATCCATTCTGTAGTTTTAGTGTATTCATCGCGACAGTTAACAGACAACCAGGCAGGTATTCTATTGGTGGGACTGTGTGCACCTGTCACAAGGTGGTGGCTGGCGCTCTTTCGTGTGCATGAATGCAAACACAAATCCCTCCACCAAGATAAGGTGGCCCTAAAAAGGACAGACTCAAACTTAAAGGACCGTGGGTATTGAAATGAATGTAAACAAACTGAATGTGAACTTCAGAATGCCCGCATGTTAAGTTGAAATCCACTTTTATTTTATTTTTTCCCTTTTTAATATACTAATTTGTCTAGCTCATTTCCTGGATACAGCTATTTAATTGCACATTACCGTTATCTCAAAATGCCTTTTCTGAACCTAGACATTGGTCTACAACTCTTTCTACTTAGGTCTAGCCTAGAGTAAAGGGTTACATAAGCGTGTTGGATTTTCACAATGAAAAAGTGTGCTTGTGCAGTAGAAGGTTGTGTTTGTGTGTGTTGGACTCTGAACTAAATTTGAAAGCAAAGAGAAGTGTAATTGTGTGCATGTGTAATCACAGTGCATTGAGATATATTACTGACAACCGGCCTGTGCAGCTTCAAACATCAGTGGCAGTTGCTGTGGCGATCTGTCACCATGGGAACAGGTTTCTTCTCTGGGGTGCTGCAACAAAATTAATCTGTACCTGTACCTCCACCCTGCTCTGTCCCCTTCTGGTTCTCTCTTTTTCTCTGAAGTTCTGTAATGAAATGAATCTCTTTGGTCAGGATGTGGGTCAATCTGCCCCCCATCCCTCCTCACCCCATGCTCACCCGTCTCTACATTCTGGCTGAGATGGACTGCTCCATCACTGTCACAAGGTGCCCAGATTGGGTGCCAAAGCCACTAATAAAGACAAGAAACACATTTCGCTGCCTTATAAATACTTTTTCTTGGTCTGGCCTTTGTAGATGGATGTGTGTTTAAGGTGTGTGCCTTGGGAAAATCTTGTGCAAATTCCAATAAGATGATATTAAATCTAAGTACAGATTTAAAAATAGAGAACAGTGTAACTGTGCACCCACATGCTCCACTGATGGTCCAGTTTTCTCAGTGCAGAATTCAATCTTGTAACTAAATTTTTTTAATAGGCTTTTAAATCTGGATGTGCAAACACCACTACATTGACAAAGAACACTGAATTTTATCATTTGTCATCTGGATTACTGCTAATTTAAAATAATCAAGTCCCTCTAGATGGCAAGTTGTTAATGCCTACAAATTTATATAAAATTTATCCTAAATTAAATATTAGAAACTGATATGAAGTACACTACTAAAAAAACAATAATTAAAGGAATGCTTTGAAAACAGATCTCAATGAGAAAAAAAAATCCTGCTGGATATCTATACTGATATGGACTATGTAATGGGTTAGGAACAATATGAAGCCACATTGTTCAGTTGAAATGAAAATGATCAACCTAAAGAAGGTTGAATTCAAACACATCTTGAAAATCAAAATGAAAAAATTATGCAGCAGACCAGTCCATTTTGCCAAAATTTCACTGCAGCAAAATGGTACTCTGTAGTTTGTGTGGTTTGTATGTATGCCTGACAATGTAACTATGCAACTAACTAACAAGACGATGGATTGCGTACTGGGCGACCTCCTCCCAGATCTGGACCAGTGCATCATTAAACTCCTTGACAGGTGGAACCTGGCAAGGTTGGATAGATCAAAACATATTAGAACTCAACCCAGAAACTACTGCACTAGGGTCTGACAGTGGATCCATGGATTTCACCTTCACACCTAATGCCAGTCAGTCAGGGTTCCAGTGCCTTGCCTGTAGAGGTCTGTAGAACTCCATGATCCATGGAGGGATGCATGGTTATCCATGATTCAGCATGGATAAACGGTCATGCTGAACAAAGTTACACATAGCATAATGTTCTCTATGGCTTCTCCAGAAATGAGCTGAGGGTGAACCTGCTCTCATCTGTGAAAAGAACAGGGTGCCAGTGGTGGACCCACCGATTCTGGGATTCCATTCACCCTTTTTTGGCGGTTGTTTCAATGTTTGCCCTCCAGTGCACCTGTTACTAACTTCATTAACACCAAAGCAGCTGAAACTGATTAACAGTCCCCCGACTGACAAGAGGAATATCCCAGAGGTTTTAACTGACTTGATGCTATACTCTGAATAAACTGTGTTCCATTAATTTTTTTGACCAGCGTATGTGAATTTGAAGGCATTTATTTGCATGTCACATTTCTGCAAGTCTTGTACCAAAATGTTCAACAACACTGAGTTGTTCAGCTTTTGAATACCATGAGTTTACCTGAAATCCTTATATAGCTTAAAGAAATAAAATACCCAAAGATGAAACACTGTAATAAATAAATGGGCTCCTGTGATGCCTGCAAAACTACAATATATGGACAAAAGTGCTGAGCCACACATCCATCCATTCATCCACCTGGTTTTTGCCACTTATCTGGGTTCAGGTCACAGGTTTAGCAGTCCAAGCAGTCCAACCACCTCCTTCAGTTCTTATGGGGCGACACTGACGCCCTGTTTTGATGCATTTTGGCCTCCCATTTACATGAGAATGGCATGAAAACAAAACTTTTTGAACACAGGATCCAGAGTGGAGCATTTTTGAAACACTCTGGTGTCTGTTTCCGTGTAAATCTGTGAAAACCCTACTTTTTGGAAACGGGAGACACTGGCTCATGCATACTATGGTTGCAACTCCTACATCCACACCTCCAACCTGTGGCCTGGCAATGGGAACTACAGCGTTTGCAATCGGTTTGAAATGTTTCCATCTGAACATGTTATGTTTCAAAAGCAAAAATGTTAAAACGACACAGTTTTCACTGAAAACATTCTCGTGTAAATGGGAAGTTCACAAGCCAGCTGAGAGATATAATCCCTCTAACATGGGGAAGTCCTCCTGGTGGGACATGCCCGAAACACCTCACCTAGGAGGTGTCCAGGAGGCACCCTCAAATGTAAGCAAGCTTATTGCAAGCTGGAGGTCATTGCTCATTGAAGCTAACAAAACTACATCATCCACAAAAAAACAGAGAAGACACCAAACCGTCCAATCCTACCCATTAGAAATTCTCTACATAAAAATTATCAACAGAGTTGCTGACAAAGGGCAGCACTGGTGGAGTCCAAAATCCACCAGGAACAAGTCTGAGTTATTGCTGAATGTGGACTGTCAGTAGTTGTACAGGGACCAGATAGCCTGCAATAATGGGGCTAATACCCCATACTCCCAAAGCACCTCCCACAGGACAGCATGAGGGATGCAGTAAAATGCCTTCAAGTCCACAATACACATGTAGATGGGTCAAATATCCTTATAAGCATAAAGAGCTGGTCCAGTGGTCCACAACCAGGATAAAAATGCGTTGTTCCTCCTGGGTCCCAGATCTGACTCGCAGACTCTCCCACGTATTGTTTTCCGCATTGGTGGAGCAGTGGGTAGGTGCTCGCCTCGCAACTGGAGGGTTGCTGGTTTGAGTCCCTGTCTGAGCGCATGCTGTCGTTGTGTCCCTGGCCAAGTGTGTTTGGTGGTGGTTGGAGGGGCCGTAGGAGCAAATTGGCAGCCACGCTTCTGTGCTAGCTGTGGCTAGCAGCTTACCACCACCAAGTATGATTGAGGTGTGAATGAATAAGTAATGAAATTGTAAAGTGTCTTTGAGTGTCTAGAAAAGCGCTATATAAGACTAATGCGTTATTATTATTATTAAAACTGACCTATCACAAGATCCCTAACTGAACCTAACTGCTACCTCTGGTGTTTGCATTATGCATGAGACAAGCCCATCAAAACTTTCAGACCAGTCAGGCAGGAGTCTGCATTATCAGTTCTGCTGTAGAAGTAGCAAAGGTAAAGCCAAGAATTTATTAAAGTACTGTGGGTGTTCATTTAATTCATGGACACTCAAACCAAATTTTAATATGTATAACAAAATAATTAATTTATATCTTATATTTCATGCCTCCACTATAACTTGAATTTTAAATGTTTATTTATCAAAGCAATACATAAATTGTACTACAGCACTATACTTTCTAAATTGTGATTTTTTCCCCCCTCCAGTACTTTATCTGAAACTGTCAAACTGCCAAGGAGAAACCTCAATCCAAAGTAAGTGATTCCGGTAAATACATCCACTGCACATCCTGTCATCAGACCCTGGCTCAGATCTCTCCACAGCCACTTAATTGCAGGTCAACAAGGTTTTGACTGTACAAATTACAAGTCAACCCCTATTTACTTGATTAGTTTTTTTTTTTTTCCTGCAATGGGCAGAGAGCCACTTGGCCCCTGAATCTTGTTGCCACAATCCAGGTGATTACAGGAAATGGAGTTTGGAAGATGAAGTCACTCTTGAGCAAGTGGAGTTTAATCAGCAAAAGGAGATCACAATTTATTGTCCTGTTTATCTATCAGAGCAGTCACAGACACTCGAATAACACTTTTGATGATTGGATGTTTCTGGCATAATGAGTTTGTACACATTTTGATACTATTTGTAACTGGAAACATAACGTAATTATCCTGCACTCTATGTGCATCTATGCATACTTTGTATATATTTAAGAGATGGTAAAATAAATAGCAATTTTGTCATTTTAATGCCCAAAACACTACCAGCATATGTAAAATGCTTAAAAACAAAAAAGACACTAAAATGATCACATATACAGAACTTTAAAAACCTTAATTTTAACCGGGTAAAATGTTTGAGAACCAGTTCTCAGTTACAAACACAAAGCAGCGTCACAGTCAGACCCTACGCCTAAAGGCCGCAATTAGAATGGAAAGTGTGCACCTGCTGTCAGCACATTTTAAAACACTCAAAGTCCAGTGTTCTCAGGTATTCAGCAAATTACACCTTTCCTCACTTTGTCACGTTGGTCTGCCATAATAGGTGACAGCAAGAAAGACTATGCAAGCTAAAGGGCTTGCATAGTCTTTGCTGCTGATTAAGTCATTTATAATATTATGGTTCAGTTTGTGAGAGGGTTCATTTTGAAAACTTCTCATGAAAACAAGTGTTTCCGATATTACCCTATGACGGTGAATCTGGAGCATTTGTGACAGTAAATATTTTTGTGACTGTAGGGATTCATGTGGTCAGAAACATTTAGGTTATGTTCAAGTAATTGTAGAAGATAATATGGCAAAATTCCAAAGGCAATATTATATGAAAAAAGATTTTAAAAAAATTAAAGGAACACTTCAAAAACATCAGATCCCTGGGGGGTGGGGTGGGGGTTGCCACATCTTCGATAGAAATGAAAAATGATCAACCTACAGAGGGCTGAATTCAAAGACACCCAAACTAAAAAATTACGTGGTAGGCTAGTCCATTTTGCTGAAATTTCATTGCAGCAACTCAGAGTGGTATTCTATAGTTTATATGACAAATGGTGGGGGATCTCCTCCCGAATCTGGACCAGGGCTTCACGTAGTTCATGGACAGATTGAGGTGCAACCTGGCAGTGTGGGATGGTCCAAAACACAACATACCAGAGTCATTCTATTGGATTTAGATCAGGCAAGCCTGGGGGTCAGTCAGTGGTATCAATTCCTTCATTCTCCAGGAATTGCCTACATACTCTTGCCACATTAGACCAGGCACTGTTGTGCACCAGGAACAACCCAGGACCCACTGCACCAGTGTAATGACTGACAGGGTGGCGTTGCCTAGCCTGCAGAGGTCTGTGTGCCCCTCTGTGGATATGTCTCCCCAGACCACCACTGATCCACCACTACAATGCTCATGCTCGAGGATGTCACAGGCAGAATAACAGTCTCCATGGCTTCTCCACATCCTTTCACGTTGTCAAAAGTGCTCAGGGTGAACCTGCTTTCATTTATAATAATTTAGATTTATATAGCGCCTCTCAAGAAGCCCAAAGAGTGTAAACAAACAAAAACCACAACAACAATAACTAGAGATTAAAGGCTTTTTTTGAACAGGTGGCGATTAATAAGGGTGGGTGTGTTTTGTTGCGCAAAGCTCTCTGCTACAGAGTCAGGGAGCAAAGGTCGAAGTCTAGATATGTTCCTTAGGCGGAAAAAAGCTATGTTGAGTGAACTCTCATATTGCAAAGAGACATGTCAAAGTCTCAGCAGTGCAGATCAACTCAGATGGATTGCAACATGTTGTCAATTTGTCTGTGTAAATAAATTATTTGCAAACCCTTGCCAATCTATCAGAATGCGAACACAACCTCTGGGTGATCAGTGTGCCATCGCAACTACTTGCAATCAGTTTCCAAAGCAAAAAATTCAGTGCTTTCACTGAGCAACCACCAATCTTTTTCTAGTTGTAAAGAGGTTGCCATCCAATATTTCCTTTAGTGTGACTGTTCAAATACTTAAAACATGTTTTCTGAGCACTGGCTGTTGTCCAGTGTCATTAAAAAAATCTTTGCTATCTCTGTCAGATTTTCATACAGTATATGCATGGACCTAATCAGAAAGTCTGAGCATTTGGAAATGTTTAAAGTGCACAATAAGTTATTTAAATAGAGGAAACATTTCTAAGGTTGAAATGTAATTTAAATTCAAGCAAATATGTAGCATTTAACATAATAACTATTTGAAAAATGACAGGTGATTTCCTTCAATTCTAGCCTTTCACTGAAGCAGCGATCAGATGACACTCGGATGTCAATCATGCACGGACCTGTTGAAGTGGGTCAACCTGTAGCCATTATTCACCTGTTATAAACAGTATCTAGCTGCACTTCAAATTACCAGCACAACATAAAGTAGCACTGTGTCAGTTGGGAAACGAGGCATCAGAACTAAGGGAATGTACCACCGATCAGATTGTTTCTCAGAGAGTGGCTTTCTCAGCATCAAATCTTGGTTAGAAGCAGATTCTACTTGTTTTCAAAGCACAAACAGAACTAGTGCTTAAGATTAAATCCTTAGGTTTCATTAAACACAAAATCAAATTCATCACAGAGACAAAATGCTCTAAAAAAGGAAAGCGACACTCAGAAATCTTGTCAAAAGAAAGTTGTCTACTGCTTGACACAGAGGATGATTACTAGCTTCACAGCCACTTTTCTTGAAAGAAAGCCAAATGATTTGGGTGAGCTAACACATACTTGCATTTTACATTTGATGATTGGGGAAAAAAAATACAGTTTGGTGTATCCAAAATAATACTTCAGTGTGTCAAAAGTCCACAGTGAAAGATAATGCCGTTGATATTCAAGTCTTTCTACTTTTCAGTTGGACAGCTGCACCAAATCAACTTTACCCTGACCAAGGAGAAGCAGCACTCATTCTTCAGAAACCTGCTCCAGCCTCTGGTTTTTGTTCTTGTGTACAAGACCATGTTCTGGAGCAGGTTAATAATGCCAAACTGCCAAATGTATCTCAAAGCTTTGCATGAGTTACTTGACGACCAAATAGCCAAGAAGCTCTTTGAAACCTAATAACCCACAACATGGGCTCATTATGCAAACTTGAAGAGTCCCTGACAGAAAGAGAAAGGCGAGCATTCCAAATACCAAATAATAAATAATTTCTATATTTTTCAGCAATTTAATTATTCATTCTATGTCTTTTTATTCATGGAAATATGCTGTCAGTACACAAAAGAACAACAACCAGCATTAACAAATCAAATATGTTCTCTTGTGAAAGTAAGAAAATTGTAATGTAAACAGCTCTTTGAGATATTTAAATCGATGGTATTTTTGGTAGCTTTGGTCTGTAGGTTGCATTAAGTTACTTTAAACTGCATTGCAGCGTTTTGATCATTTTTATTTGTCAGATTTATAAAAAGCAGTAGACAAACTCATCAAATTGACAACCTCAAACTATGCCAGAGCGCTACGTCGACACAAACAGATGTGGTGCTCGCAACAAAAACGAACATTTGAAGGCTTTTTATGTTGTGCTGCTACATTTCACTGCATTACATCACGCAGGTTTCTGTTATTTATCTCAGTTCACTCAGTTTATAAGCAACATAACAGTGTAATCGTCATGTAATGCTCCTAATCATACTCCTAAATGCCTTACTTTACTATGTGCTAAATACATACTTGTGTCCCTTCACACCTGTTCACGCAGTCCATAGCTCTGCTCTTGTGGTTAATGATATTACCAGGTGCAGAGTAAATGAGAAAGGGAAGCTGGCCGCCTCAGCATAGGGTGTGAAGTCTATTTTTACCACAGTGACCTGTTCCTAGTGGTTGCCAAGACAACAAGTCTGCTATTGTCTAATCAGATTTATAGAGACACATTTGAACTGGCCCTGTACAAACACAAGCAGAGCTGGGGTCCATTTAAAGGTACAGTAATACATTTTTTTAAAGTCATTAAATAAAAAAAAATAATAATGCGGTACTCAAATTTATAAAAGATTAACGTGTAATTACCAAGTAATTAAGCCATTAAAAATACATGGGAGGAGGCTGGTTTGTGGAAGCTGCCATGTTGCGCTGCCATCTTGAATCAAGTGTCTGACCGGCCACATACATAGTACATCTTATAAGTTACTTTGAATTTAAAGATCACAACTAGCTCTTTCAAACTATATATGACAATTTTACATTTGTACATGTATAATTTCATAATTTATTTTGTCTTTATCCTCATCCACCACTGCTCTCTCTCCCTCTTCATTTCCACCTTATCCTCTTCCTCCTCACCTCAAGCCTCATCTCACTGAAGGCTGACGGCTTCGACATCTGACTCTCCGCTCTCCAGATAGCTGACAATGTGGCGGCTAAACTACAATAGCTGGTTATAAGCTAATATTGTGCCTGCTGCTGTTAGGCTTGGGCTTCCTAAAAATAAATAAATAAATAACTTTCCCTCTGATAAACAGTTTGATTACATTGTCCATTATAACAACGTTAGATCCACTTCAAAAAAGTTTCACTAATGCCAGCTAGCAGTAGTCAACAGTGGCAGAAACAGCAGGGCTTATCGACAGAAAAGTTCAGGATATCCTCAGCAATTCACCTCAGTGTTGCTGTCATTGGAAAGAAGTGAGCTTTACTGACTCGTTAACTCAGACTCCTTTCAAAGTTTTTCAGCCTCCTCCAGAGTAAATAGACTTGGATACATACTGACAGCTGAGGTAAACAGCAGACAGCCTACACTCACTACAGTTGAACAGCTGTCAGAGTTATTTGTCTTACAGCGGATTATGCACTTGAATTGAGAGGGGTAAGAAAACAGAATTCAGTTGACTGCAATCTACAATCTACTGACATCTAGCAGTGAGAATTTGCACACTGTATCTTTAAGGAAAGAAAGCAAAACTCAGTGTCATAATCGTACTCGTAGAGCACCTTATGTAGCTGTAGCGGGAATGCATTTATGCGCTCAATAACAGCACTTCTCTTCCATGTTCAGCTGGTGTATGTTACAATATCCCACACAAAATAAAATAGCCACTACTGACATCAAAAGACAGCTCTAGACTTATGAAAAAACAAGAAAAACCTAAAAAGTTAAGAAAATTGCTACCTTTGCATCTCACATGACAGTTTTACATTTAAGGAAATACATAAATATGGCACAAAAAGTAAGTAAATTTGTGTTTGGTTGTTTATTTCTTTGTTGTAATGATGCTTCTTGGCAATAACTCTTATACCGTTGGAAAGCCCATTTATTTCCCCTTAAATGGTGCCACAATTGTAAGGAAAATGCGTTTGTGGTTTGAGCAGCAGAGTTGAGTATGTGGCTTGCACCCATGGAAAACTTGCCAAATTAGTAAGACTAAAAGTACTTTGTGTCTTCATGTCTAAAGTATGAAGCTAGAGCTAGGATGCAATTATTTAACTTAGCACAAAGACTGTAAGCACTGGGGCATATTCAAAAACATTCATACCAACATTTATAACACTCACTAATTTGCATGTCTCGTGTGTGTAATCTGTACTCTCAGGGAGAAAGTGAACGCATTCCCAAAATGTCACACTCTTCCTTAAATGTCAGAAATGTTGCAGATGCATCAACAGCAAGAAGCCTGTCTCAGAACATTTGCTCCTGGCTAACTACTTCACAACATGATACATCAGCTGAGTACGTTAAGCACACAAATGGAAAATTTTCATTCATTTAATGAAGATTATTTTCCCCCCCAAGAAAGAAAGTGCTGGAAGCAAAGGGAGACAGACACTAAGTACAGTAAGACAGAAACAGGGGAATCGGGGTTTCTTGATTTTGGAGAGACAGAGAGGCTTTCATCAGTTTATGAGCTACAATGTGGGTGGTGATATTGACTGGTGTTTCATTACTCTTGAATAGGCTATTGATCAACCTGTTATGAAGTTTTGTGTATTTCTGTAAGACACTCTGCACACACATAGACATAACCAAGTCCACAAACATGTTGTGTTGACAACAGGTTGGCTGTCAATGCTGTGATTGATTGGCAGGCCGTTTGTCTTTCTCTATCCATCACTCAGACATGCAGAGATGCCCACACGCAAACACACAATAAAACTGCACTAGCAAATTACTCCCGCCCCAACACTGTCTTTCTTTCCCAAATACACCCACACACACACACCAACAAAACCTTCAATGTCTCTCATCTGTGGTCTCCCATCACAATGCTATCTCTGCTCATTATGTCCCCTTTGTGTCCCTGCCCTCCTGCCAAGAGCCACAGGGGCAGAGCTCCTATTGTTCAAGGCTCTGTCTATCAAGCTGCAGCGCATGGCTTTTCAAAATGAACATTACCATCACACTAAATCTGTTGGCATCTCAGGCGCAAAATAAAGGAAATACCAAAGGTGAGCTGAGCAAAGACCACAATACAGCTCCACATAATGGTGTCTTGACATTTCCAGAGTGACAGGTGAATAGAAAGCTAATAGCTTTTTTTTTTTTTTATCAGTGTGTGTAATATACCTGTGTTTATGTTTCTGGGTGTTTTTCCCCCCCCCATACATGCAGTAAAGTAAGAAGATACATAAATGATTAAACAGCTGCTTTATGCAACTTTAAAATTCTCAAATTTACAGCATAAGCCACTGGTTAACATCAAGAATGCTGGTTGCAAAAGACGAGACCCGAACAGTGACTTTCCAGTCATAGCTTACAGCAACCACAAAAAAATCCTGACAGTTTTGTCAGGCTTTGTATTTCTCCACATGCCGAGACAGTATGTGGAGCTTTAATAAGTGTGATATGCTCCATTTTTGAAGCTGGAGCCTTGTTTTTTTTTATTTTATTTTTTTATAGTTACTACAAAACTGAAAATGCAAGATTAAAAAGTTTTTTTGTTTTTTTTTTGGATGAGTTTAATCTGCTGTAACATACTGTGAGCTGCAGTTATTTATATTTAACAAGCTCACTACTTACTGTTGTAACAGCTACACCAACAGTTGCACTGTTAAAAAGAAAAGAAAAGATATACTTTGAGATAAGATCAACTTTATTTAACCCAGGTCTTTGAAAAAGCTGAGTTAATGGTTAACAAATGCAGTGTTAAATATTATCTAACTGTGCAGAGGCCATTACGATCAGAACTTGGGTTGCTGGTAATGTTGATAGGCTCTCTCCTGCTCCTTGGTTTTGGTGCTATGGACATGGTTTGGACATGTGCAGAGAGAAGGGATTGTGGATATGTTGGATAAAGGATGTTGAATATGGAGCTGACAGGCAGCAGATGAAGAGGAAGACCACAGAGGAGGTTCATGGATGTAGTGAAGGAAGACATGAGGAAGGCTGTTGTGATGTTCTTCCTCCTGTGGTCTATACTGTAACTGTATTTGTTAGGTTCTACATTGCTGCAGGTGTGGATGTGAGTGTGAATGGTTTGTGTCTCTCTGAATTAGCTCTATGATAGACTGGTGATCTTTCTGGGATGTACCCCACTTCTTGCCAAATGTCAGCTGGGATAGGCTCCAGGCCCTCTGCAACCAGGACTTGGATAAGTGATTACAAAAATATTTGGATGGAAATTTAAGCCACTGAAAATAATGGTCATGTTGTCTTTTTGCCTGCATGTTTGTCTGGATAGGTGCAAGTCAATATTTTAAATATATTCATCAGCCTATCCTCCTTTGTGCAAATTTGATCCACAACACCAGAATATATGCAGAAACTTTGCAGACGCTAAAAAACACACACACACACACACCACAACAGTGGTCACCCTGAAAACTCCCAGTCCCTTTCAGCTTTGGACAAGGGTGTTTGATTGTGCTTCACTCTGTCTCTGTCTCGACTCTCTCACTCTCGGTGTCTGACTCCCATCTGTCTGTCTTCACGGTGCCACTTCATTGTTAATTGGCCCCACTTACTCAGAGTGCTAGTGAAAGTGTGCTGGCTGTTAGTATTCAGCTCTAGCTTTGTCCATAAAGACTGGATGAAGGGACCTTTGCCGACCTGGCCTTAAAATGGGGCCTGTCTGTGATGAGGTACACAGACAAAAAATGGGATAGAGCCACATGGAAACAACATATACACACACAAATGAACCACAAAGAACAATAACCATCCTGGTATCCAATACAGTCACATTTATTTTGGCAAAAATAATTTCATTTGCACAGTTTAAACATTTGAGCTTTATTCATCCATCCATCCTCTTCTATTTATCCAATTCAGTGTTTGGTGGTGGGGTGGGGTTTGGGGGTTATTGGGCAATCCCAGCTGCCACTGTGCAAGAGGCAGGATACATCCTGGAGAGGTTGCCGGTATGTCGCAGGGCTAGATTTATCCTTAACAGCTATTTTCCAGTTTTCAGGACAATTATTACTTATACTGTATTAATTGTACTTCATAGAAGTTTTTTTTTTTTTTAACCAAAAAAAAAAAAAAAAAAAAAAAAAAAAAATTTTAAATTTTTTTTTTTTTTTTTTTTTTTTAGTTTTGTAAC
>VUQJ01030933.1:28081-41446 GCA_015108635.1 Andinoacara biseriatus
ACAACTTTAATGTGTTAGTGGTGCTGAAGTGTTGTTATCAGCGTACAACAGGCATCTTTATTGAGTGAAAAATCAATAAAAAAAAATCTGCTTTATGCTCAGCACTAATCCACTCTGAATCAGACTCAGCTAGCAACAAAATGAAACACTTTGGAGCTCAGGACCTGGACTTTGTAGAGATGGTGAAGTGACTGTGACATTGCTTTATTGACAGTTTATTTGTGTTCCCTCAAAAAAAAAAAAGAAGAAGAAGAAATAGCTAATTTCAGCTACTCCCTTATTTAAAAGGGGCTACTTCTGCAGGTAAATCCACATTCGATTTAGCAGTTTTTACACCAGATGTCCTTCCTGATGAATCCCCAAAGGGATCTACTATATGTCTCACCCTGGGATCCAACTGGGGAACTTTTTCTTTTTAGGCACTCTTGCCTTAAAATTGCCAAAAATCTGTTTTTGCAGGTTTACTGTAACATAATCTATGCATAGCACCCCTTCTCGAGATAATCTCCCACATTTTGACTGGTTCCTCTGGACATACTTTTTTTAAAGTCTGGCTTTTACCCAATGTATATAAAGGGAAGACTTTTTATTACAGTCAGAAAGTCAGCCTATCTAATTTTATTCTCATCAGGAAAAGTTAACCGTCACCAAAAACTCACAAGCTTTGCAGATTTTGGTGAACACGGTGGAAACTACCACAAAGAAAATGAAGTGACAGCATTTCTTGAGAGATAAAGGGTTTTTTTTTTAAATCTTTTTTGCTAGTTATTTTTCAAGTTTGGACACTACCTCTCACCATTGCTGACATGTCCCACTTTGCCCCACACAAACACAATGTTTTTTCCCTGGGTTTAATTTGTTGTGATACTTTTGTTTACTGTCTTATTGTAGTGGTAGCTCACCATTTATCAGTTATTATTAGCTGACTGTTTCAACCATCCCAACCATACTGTTTCACTCACCTCTCCACTGCTTATAGCAGTTACTCCATTTATTTACATTGTGTTTAGCTGGTTCATTTATACTCTTAGCTAACATGTTTAACTGGTAATTCATGCTGTACACTAACAGTTTAACTGCTTATGTTTAGTCAAATAGTTAAAAAAAAATTTCATAGTTTTAGGTAAACAGTTTAGGTGTTTATCAATTATGTTTATTTTGTAATTTTGACTGTTAAGCAATACTATTAGCTAAGAATTTCGAGTCCAGTTTTGAGTTAACAGTTAACTTCTCTGCTGAAAGCTGTTGAGGACCACTAAGCAGGTTAAATATTAATAAGTTAAGCTTATCTTTGCATGTATCCTCAGGCTTTGCATGTACCTAACTTGTTCTCCTTGCTGGGAATCACTGGCCTAAATAAGACTACTTCAGAGACACCTCTGTTCAGACACAAACGCAGTCATCTTAATCTCGAAGACTGCTGCAATGAATTTCACATTATAACTTTTCACTTTTTCTTTTCTTTCTTTTTTAAGCAAAAATTTGTTTCTTCCAGAACAGATATTCACACAGCTTGCTGATTGTGTGTGACAGCCTTCATTAAAGATGGCTGAACAACCGGGGGTCAATTAAATATGAATGTGATAATGTATGATTAGCCCATAACTGAACTCCTTCCGTGTATCGTGACATTTTATTTTTAATTTTTCTTTATTGTTGGTTGCACTGACCTTTAAATTTTGGCTGCTGTACAAAAATGCATCTTTGGGAATTTACTAAGGCTGTGTTTTATGTTTGCTTTGCTTTATTTGGTATGCAAAAAACACCGCTACACGTCTAGCTGTTCCTGTTTTTATACTATTTTTGACTTGCTGCCGTGACATTTACAGAAAACATCTTATATTCTGAGGTTGTTCTGTCAACGCCTTCAGTACACTACTACATATAACAGTTTGTTTGCTGATTTGTTTACTGAGACATACAACATGACTCACCAAGAAATTTAGTTAAAAGGTTGCCTTGGCAAAAGATTGCAGTGTTTGCACCATTCAACATATGAATGAAAATTCATGTTTGCGTAAAACGAAGTAAGATGATTGAGGATAAGTGAAGGTAATGCCAGCAAATGAACTGATTTCACAATCTGTGGCATTCAGCAGTGATGATAATGAGGTTTTAATGAGTTTAAAATAAAGGCTCTAGATGCTGTCTGACTTCTAGGCATATGGTATTGGTACAGAATATTTGCACGACTTTTGTGCCTGGAAAGAAATTAATTCTTAATTGATTAATATTCTTTTTTTTCTTTTGCCTACCAGCAGAAAACACATGCAATATTCAAGACAAATGGCACACAGTTGGTTCTAAGACTCACATAAGAGCAGAAATATTAAAGGTGCAACCTTAGATTTCAGTAAAAAGAGATTTACTTGGAAAGTTAGGGAGCTTCAGTACTGAGAACAATTTTAACTTCAAACAACTTTACTATACATAAACTCATGAAACTCTTGATTGCTGAGGGAGCAATCAGATGGAAACTCTTCCATGTTACTTTATTTTTTCCAGACTTTGCTCTGTAGACCCAACAATGCAGGAAAACAAGAAGTAATGAGGAAAATCAGAGCAGGAAAAATTAGATAAATAATAGAAAAAAATTGATCTGCTTTCTTGAAGATTAGAGTACAGTCAAATGAACGGGACATCTAAGGCTCGAGCCTTTAATCAGCCGTGCAAATGTGCTGAAAATGTGCTTCCGCTATAGCCATTTAACAAAGTCAGCTCATGTCTGTCACTACACTGCATTTAACTTGCAAATGTTTGCAAATTGAAATAATGAGCAAAGCTAATGACCTTACCTTGGCTGCTGATTAGATGCTGTGCATACTGACCACTGCTGATGTAGCATCCTCTGGACAGAAAATGCAACCATAAGGATGTTGGATGCTTTTACCTTTGAAACAGATCGTTCGTAATCTTGCTGAACTCAAAGCAGCCTCATTATTCATTTTTTTACCCCTTCATAAATCTAGGTAAGAGTCTCATTGAGATTAAAATCTCTTTTTCACGAGAGACCTGGCCAAGCTAGAGGGAGTAAGACTTTGTTAGTGCAGTTCAATACATTTTAAAAGTATGAGTGTGCTTACGCAGTGCATAAAATACACATGCATACACAAGCACATGCAGTAAGTCAGTTTCAAAATCTATTTACAGCTGCCTGCTCTGTGCAATCACGTCAATAACTTTTTGCTTTAGTGCAAATTTTTTTCTATATTACATAACACTTTATAATATGGCCCTAAACTAAGTATGTAATTTCCCTAGAATTCAATGGAATTTCCATGTATTTTACCTTTACTTGTTTGGATTTTTATTTCCTTAAATCAAATAAAAAACATCCATTTTTCAAACTGCTCATCCACCTGTCCCAGCTGATGGTGAAAGGCAGGTCACCTGTTTATATGTATGGCAAATACAGAGAACCAGACAGACAACCATCCAGCAAATTTAGAAAACACAGACAACGTGCACGTTTTCAGACTGTGGTTGGAGGAAACTCCACAAATGAAGACCTCTGCTGCCCAGAAGATTCAAACGCAGAAACTGTGAGTCAACAGGGCTAACCACTCTGTACCACTGTGCCATACATATAGAGTTATATATATGCACAATTACAGCCTCCATATATCCAAAAGTGTTCCTGGTGCTGTGATAGAGGCAGGTCAGTATGCTCAGTAGGAAAAACCATACTGAGCGTCTGAATGAGTAGGTGCTGACTAAGCAGCTGGCAGTAAATGCAGGGTGCTTATTGATTGCACAGTGTTAGGAACCACAAATAGACTGTATTTACTGGCACATTAGGAGGCAGTGCCTAGAACATGATCACAACAGATATATCAACAACAAAAGACCAAAATGGTGCTTCTGTATTTCTTTTATCAGAGGAGCATTACTCATGAAGGCTCGTTCATTGTGGATATGATGCAGTCATGCAGCATCTATCAGACTGAGCTCTGAGGTTCATGGTTTGTCCTAAATGTCCTAAATCAATCTGCTTTATTTCTTTGCAGAGAGACACCAAAGGCCAGTTCCTGTTGGACCATGTTTGCAATCACTACAACCTGCTTGAGAAAGACTACTTTGGTATTCGTTATGTAGATCCTGAGAAACAAAGGGTAAGTATGACGCACACTCACTGCAAACGCCACAAGCTGTTGTTTGATGGTGATATCAGCTATAATTTTCATTACCAGTTGATGATACATATTTGTGTAAAGAATCAGAAAATACTTGTCATAATTTCCCAGAGCCTAGATCATTTTGTTTGACCAAGTCAAGTGAAACCGAGGTGGGGGCATTATCAAATCAAGTGCACATTTTTCTTGTAAAAATTCCATTTGGAGACACAAACGGTTAAGCATAAAGCTGAGAGCAGTTTTATTCTTTATCAGAGGAGGGACTGGAGGAGCTACACAGCAGGTCAGAGCTGCAGTTACATTTATGCAGTGATTTATATTCATCATAAGTCTTTTCAAACAGCATTTTTCACTTTTTACAGAATATTTTAAGTACTATGAGTAAGTGGTTAGTTTTCCGACATGCGCATCTTGGTTAATGTGCAACATTGCCACTTCCATTTGTTTTTCTCTGGAATCTTTTTAGACTCTCCTCCCTCCGAATCTGACTGTTCTTTTACCTCACTATCAAAACTTTCTCCTCAGTTTAGAAATTCTACTTATATGCAGCATATAGCTAAATACAGCAGCTCATTACAGCAGAATAACACCTGCCAACAGGAAACAGTGGCAGTGAGTCAGCACAGCCAAAATAAGAAGGTTGAATATCAGTCTGGAAGCAGCTGATACATTACATTACAAGTTCAAGTGCAAAATAATAACAGGATCAGTCTCCATATTTCAATCAGCCCACACAGAGAACAGACCAGACGCTTGATCTCAACAGAAGCTCAGCTAGGCTGTTTTTTTTTTCTTTTTTTTTTTTTTTTTTTTTTTTTTTTTTTTTTAGGGGTTGCCACAATGGAGCTGCCTCCATCTCACTTCTTCTGTCACACCAACCCTCTGCATGTCCTTTACTACATCCATGAATCTTCTTTGCGGTCTTCCTCTTTTACTCCTGCCTCCTACTTCAGCTCTATGTTCAACCTCCTCTGTCCTAACTTTAGGTTGTAATAACAGTGTGCACAAATTACTTATGGTGTGCCTTAAGGAGTGAACCTGATATCATACAATGTCCCTGATAAGTCAGTTTAGCCACTTTTGGATTATCCTGAATAGTTACCCTTTTATTTACTTTACATAGAACACACCGCAGGTGATTCTCTGAATCAGGTGCATTCTCACTACTCAAAATACTCTCTATAGTTTTGGCTAGAGGCGACACGACACCCACTGGCTCGCTCTGAATTCTCTGGTTAATTTCACATAAAGCTCTGCCAGGTGAATGCCAGGTCTTGAAAAGCGCAGGAAAATGAATCGTGCCAATAATGAGCTTTTTAATAGCGCTCTCGTGTGTGTGTATGCTAAATGACAAGCTAACTCTCAACGAAGAAACAAAGAAGCTGTCTCTTTATAGTGAGAGCACTATCACTCTTCACTCTTCTCAATTCTGACAAGAAAGCAAGCAAAAAAAAAGCCAAAGTATTTATTTGAGTTAAAATGATCAAAATAAGAAGAAAAAAAAAAAGCAAATACATTAAAGTTGCTGAAGGTCAGTGTGTGCCTATACACTGACCCTTCATATACGCTGAACACTCTCCATTCACTCTGTAAGTAAAAAAAGAGTACCAGCTAATTTAAATGTTCAAAACACAGACTACTGTACTTTAAAATGAAAAAAATGGTGCGATAGTGAAGCTGCATCTTGCTCGTGGGCTTGATTTAAGAAGGAATTGCAAAACACAAAATGACACAGTGAGGGTAAGGCTGAAAGAAAGGGGAAAGGATAGAGTGATCGAGAAGGAAAAGGCAGAGCCTGAGGGTGACTTTTTGACCCGTGGACTCTGACCTTTGAGTCAGTAAGAAGAGAAAAGAGAAGGATGAGAGATGACCTGCCTACTAGCCAAAGTCATCCCACTCATCCTCCATTGAGTCCTCTTTGTTTTCATCATCTTTGGCTTTTTTGTTTGGAGCCTCTGAGAAAATGAGCAATGAGAAATTATTTTTGCCCATCGAGCTTCAGGAGGAATGTGTGTGTACACGTTACACGTTTAAATTTCTGTGTGTGGATGACACTGTTGCCAGAGAAATATCTTCCACCACGCTGCACAGTACAGCCTCGTGGCTTTAATTATTACAAATTTAATCAACAGGAGTCACAAACACATTCGGTGTTGAAGGACTCTTTGTCCCTGTCACGCACATGCTGAAAGTTCAGTTTTATAGTGCGTGATCATGTCTAAAGTTTCTGTATTTCAAACATGAATGTCTAAGCACTGTGCATGTTAAACCCCAGTGACTTCTAGCTTCGGAAATAAGCAGATGCTGACATTTGTACATGTTACTAATTTTATGCGTGTGTGTGTGTTTGTGCCTATGCTTGACTGAGTCATCTGTGTCGCCTACCTTTTTTTTTTTGTTTTGTTTTTTTACCTCTGGGCAATCTTCTCTCCGGAGATGCAACTTGGATGAGACATAAAAACAGATTTTTCTACAGGATTAGTTACTTTGTAAATAATTTATGTTAAATGAAATGCTTCCAGCTGGGAATTAGAATAGAAGATGGATCTCAGTCAGTTTGTTCAACTTGGCTTAAAGACTGAAAAGGGTATAATTACAGTAATGTGGCAAATGAAAAGTGGCTGACCTTTTCATGGTTAGCAAACCCACCCGCCAGTGCCACGCACCAGCATCAACGCTCAGTAATTAACTAACGTGCTATTTCGTCTTCCTTAATCTGTAGAAAAGCTAAAGTGACATGATCTTCCACCAGAAAACAAACCGAAATATTCCACAAAATCTAGTAGTTTGTTTTTTCCTTAATTAATTGCACGTGTTAAAATTTTAATCAAATTTGAATTAATTTGAAGACAGCTCATATTTAATTTTATATTATCTTGCAGTGTTGATGTGTGACTCGTTTTCTTTGCCTCTGTTACCGTACTTTATAGTGAAAAGCTAAAGGTGCTTTTTCTTACAAATCTTTGCTTCATATTTTTCATAGGTTTCCACTCTGCGGTTGTGGTCAAATCTTGTTTCCTTACACTTCTCAGATGGTTAAGAGGTCTCAGGGTCTTTGTTAAAGGCCTGCTAGTTTTCTTTACCTTCTTTCTCAGTCTTATTATCCTTCAATTCTTTAGCTAACAGAACGGAAGCCCAGCGTAATCCGTAGCATAACTTGCTGAACGACAGGGCTAAAGAGTATGTCACTGAATACTGAGTGAAGTAAATCTGTCGTGCTTGTACACTTAATTTAATAGGTAATTTCATATAAATGGTTTTATGTTTAGCTGTGAAAAAAAAACTGTCTTTACTTTCAAAAAGTGGACTAGATGGTACTTGATGCAGAGTATTTCAATCCTTTCTGAGGCTATAAATATCTTCATTTTAAACCCACTTGTACAGTCATTCATTCCTTCTCTTTTTTACTCTTCTTAAAAGCATCCCTGAATGAATGAACTGGAGCTCACTGTGTCTCTGTGAGAAAACGCCCCAAGGTCCAGCACGGCTCAATATGGCCAGTGACACCGTGTGGGAGGCCATTACTGTTATAGCTGCATGGACTGTGATCGTAATTAATCTGAAGACTGGCTATTACATTTGCATGATCATATTCCCTTTCTCCACAATGAGATTAGGAGATTTTGTTGTGCGGCTCTCTTTCTCCCTGTTGTCTCTTGTCTCGACTAAGTTGTGAGAGGAATATCCAATAGGACGTGTCAGCATAATTAAATGTGTCCTGGGGTTGAATAAGCTCACACGCTCTGCCCCGCTCAGCTGGATAAACTCTGACACAATACTTTCTGAGTGTGTAGTCATTACCATACTCTTTCATGTCATCAGACATGCTTCCTATCCCGCAGAGCAGAGATAGCCTGAAGCAATGAGCCTGAAAGTTTCACCTTCAGATGCCTCTGAAGACCTCAACACCTATCTGTCAATGTAATGCGTGTTGTGTTTGTGTGCGCTGCTTACAGAATAGTGTATATGCAGAGATGCGTGTGCTTGTTATGAATAATCAATATGTAATGCCCACCACGCCCAGATGCCACCTCTGCCCGCTAAATGTTTTGGAAAACTGATTTCAATTTGAGTTTACCGCCAGACCTGTTGAATCAAGAAACCACTTAAATAGAACTTGTCTGGCAAACTGAAGAAGCCTAAAAGATGTCAAAAAGCAAAAAGTTATTGACATTTATCAGGCTGCCATTTGCCAGTTACAAAGTCATTTCTAAGGCTCTGGGACTCCAGTGAACCATGGTGAAAGCTTGGAACAGTGGTGAGCCTTCCCATGAGAGGACGGCCTGCCCAAATTACTCCAAACTCATCCAGGAGGTCACAAAAGAACCCAGAACAAGAACTGCAGGCCTCAGTTGGGTCATTTAAGGTCAGAGTTCAAGATTCAGCAATAAGAATGATGCTGGGTAAAAATGCCATCTATGGGAGAATTCAAACCAAAAAGAACACAAAGGCTCGTCTCACATTTGCAAATAAGATCTATTAATCCTAGTGTACAGGAATTTGCTGCTATTCCCTTGGTACAGATAGTCTTCAGTAAATTGGAGTGTAGCTAAACAGCTAAAATAATGAATTACATTTGTTTTTAGACAAAAAAAAATTTATTTTAATTTTCACAAATACAGTATCAAAAATGTGTCAGAATTTATATTTTAAAAAATCACTTATATCCTTTGGTTTTTTGTACAAGGAAAAGGAAGAATATACGCTGATTGGTCTGTTAAGGCTTTACAACTCCCTTGGTGGCACCCATTTACTAACGATAACTAGATGTTAGAAGAGTAACTACAGCTACACCTCACGAGTACCCCCATGAAACTAGCAAGAGGGAATTTTCCATTATAGAAAAAAAAGGGATGTTGATTTTAGTCTATGGAAACTGCACAGGACATTAAGGGAAAAACAAACACACAAATTTTCCTACTCTCCAAGGCCCTGTTTACAACAGCCCATTAATGCCAACACAATTCTATGCATTTGTGACGGCTCATCAATCTGCATCTATTTGTTTGGAACTACACAACAGAAGCCAGCACTCGTGGTTCGTGTGCAACTTGATCCGAATGACACAATGACAAGGGCGATGCCTCTGATGTGATATGTTTTTGCATGCGTGTGCCAGTCTGTGTGAGGCTAGCAGAGCTGTGATCATTCCAGCCCATTACACTCACATGCCATATGTTTACAGGCACACACGTGGCAGGAGGGGCATCTCAGTGGTGCACATGGCGCGTCCGAGTGGCTATTTTGTGTGGAGGTCAATAAGATGTGAAATGCAGCTAGTGCCAAATAACTCTACACAAACTGCCCAAACATATTAGTCTGTGTCTGCTTTTTTAGAATATAACACCCAGTCGATGAATTTTGACAGCACAAACACTTGGAAGCTTGTTGTGCTGCAATAGTGGGTCTCACTGGCATTTTTGTCAGTAGAGACGGTACACAGAATGGCCGAGGACAGACGCATGCACACTGCTGAAGTTGTTTAAGTTACATGGATGGGAATGTGTTTTGTTTAGACTTCTCCTGCCAGTTTCTTTACATTGAAAGAATGATAGACTATGCATGAGAGAAGCCACTTGCAAAGCTTGACTTGAGATACCCAACTTTGGAAATAGAGCCACTAAACCTCACAGAAAAAAAATGCATAAGAGTAAACTTTCCATTGTAGTTCAGACTAAATATTTAGCCCTATTTACCTATAGTTCATTTTTATGTATACATCTTATGTACGTGACAGTCACATGATTTAAGTGTATGTATCTGAGGATCTCAAGAGCATGAAAAAAGGTGACTGGACTACTGAATTTTTTTTGAAGATGTTTCATCTCTTATCCAAGAGGCTTCTTCAGATCTAAAACCAAAAGGTGGAGAAGTCCCAGGTATTTAAACTCTACTGGGGGTTGTTCCCTTTGGAGGTGGTTGTTGATCCCACTTTTAATCATGTGCATCAACACATGAGCCAAGGTGTGGAAAAGGGGGATTCCAAACGGGACAGCCTTCACTAGGGTTTAAATACCTGAGACTCTTCATCTTTTCGTTTTAGAACTGAAGAAGCCTCTTCGATAAGAATTGAAAAATCAAAAAATTAAGAAGTTCAGTCACATTTTTTCAAGCTCTTAAAACTACCGTGACCTGGATGACCGTGAATCTACACAGACGGATTTGAGGATATTACGTGTGCACTTGTTCTATGCCTCTGAAATATTTTTGCCAATGATATTAAGACAAATCTCTGAAATGAAATCAAAATGGGGAAAAATGTTTTTTTTTAATATTTTTCTTCTCTGTGTAGTGCAGATTCAGACTCCTCCACACTGCAGACGACCTTCACCGCTGTTGGACCCGAGGAAAAGGTTTTCTCCGAACTACCTGAGCATGGACAGGAATAGGAAGTGGGTGCCTGGATTCGGAGCTGTGCTGCTGACACTCCTAAGTCACATGACTTCAGCACTTGAAGTGCCTCTTGATCGTAAGTACTGCCCTTTACACGTGCTGTGAATGTAAGACGTGATGTTTCACTAGTATAACTTTTCTCAAACAAATGCAGTTTTAATTAAATACTTTCATATTGTTGGACAAAGTGAACATATTTTACCTTACAGCAATGAACTCTTCTTGCCTAGAAGGACTTTCTTCTGTTTCAGCTTTGCATGCTTCAGCATGGGGTGGTTATTTTTCTTTATAAAATGCAATTACAGCTTTGAGGATTTCTATTTATTGTAGCATCACATGACCTGTTTGAACTATTGAATGTCTTCATCTACTTTTCTTGCATTTAATGTGCCTGTGTCACTAAACACCTTCCCCCCAAAAAGTGTGCAGGCTCAAATCAAATGCTTAAAAGTACCTGAAACTACATGTATTTCACCTGAACATGTTGTTTAGTCCCTGCAAAAACTAACACCTTTCCTTGATATTCTATTACTGTGCATGTCACGGTGGACAAAAAGCTAAAGTACTGGAAGGATGTAAGTTGCTCCAATCGCTGCTGTGGTTTCTAGTGTGGAGTTTTTGCTGTTTTGCTGAGTGATGTGCATGCTCTTCTTTCAAGCTGTATAAAGTGTCTTGATTAATTTGGAGTGGTGCTTAGTAGATGTGATGGTAAGTTGCAGCGAGTGTTTCAGCTATAAGTGACTTGTTTGTTGTTATTTGTTGCATGCTGCTTGCATGTTCTCTGCTTGAACACATTCAGCATTACTCAGTACATTCTGGTTTGATTGTGCTGTGTGTCTAAACTAGCCTTCTTTTCGTGTTTCTTCAGTGCCCCAGCCCCCTACTATAACATTACAGTCCCCAAAGGATTACATCTTTGATCCGCGCGAGAACATTGTTATCCACTGTGAAGCCAAAGGGAAGCCTCAGCCCAGGTGAGAGAATCCCTGCGATGCCGGATGAATGATTTATGCCTAAATTAGTCACTCAGATTGGCCTGACAAATAAATAAATGTGCTGTACCATCTACCATTTTCTCCATGCTTCTAAAATAAAGTAATATTTGTTATACTTGTTGGTCCTAGCTTCTCCTGGACAAGAAATGGGACTCACTTTGATGTGGAGAAGGACTCCAAAGTCCTAATAAAGCCCGGGTCAGGAACCCTGGTCATTGATATCAGTGGTGAAAAGGCTGAGGCGTACGAGGGAACTTACCAATGCACAGCTCACAATGAGCATGGCACTGCCGTAACCAATAACATTGTCATCAGGCAGTCCAGTAAGTCTTCCCACTGTATTTAACTGACCCCAAAGGCTTTGGCTTTAAAAGTGAGGACTAGCCGAGTACAAATAAGTGTCATTCACTCTGCATTAAGTTCTAGGAAGCTTTCAGTACCTTTGTTTGATGTTTGCAACTCACAGGGTCCCCCTTATGGTCAAAGGAGAGAAATGAGGCCATCATGGTGCAGAAGGGGGTCTCCCTCGTGCTGCAGTGTCGACCCCCTGCTGGGCTGCCCCCTCCTGTCATCTTCTGGATGGATAATAGTGAGTCATGTGTACATATTTGCAGACGTACAAGGTGCAACGAGTAAAGAATTTCACTTTCACAATCAAAAGACTGATCGCAATATAAATCCTTCTGCTCCTTTTTCGCCCATCTAATTTTTGTATGTAAAGAAAGTTGGTAACACAATTTACTGAACCAGTAGAAGCTTTTTACATTGATACATTGCTCCCCGTCTCTCAGATTTTCAGAAGCTGCCACTGGATAAACGAGTGTCCCAGGCCCTGAATGGAGACTTGTATTTTTCCAATGTTCTGCCAGAAGACACTAGAAGTGACTACATTTGTTATGCTCGCTTTCCGCATACACAAACCATCCAGCAGAAGCAGCCAATTTCAGTCACGGTCCTGGACAGTAAGTCAAAACTGGTTGATATCTGTTTAAATATAAGCAACTGATCAGTAATCACTGTAAGTCAAAAGCTTAAATATAAACTGGTCTTGAACTTTTCCACTGTGATGCCAAGCTTATGTCAGCTCAGCATAGATTTCCATATATGGTCGCCTGAGATGAGAAGGCGAGGCTTACAAGCAGTGGGCTCTCTTTGTGGAAGTCAGATGAGGGGCATCCAATCCGAGGAAAGCAGACATTTAAATAATCAGGAACTAAAAATTCTCGTTTCAAACAGACAAGGAACTGAAAGGGTGTATTAAAGGTTAGATAAAGAATGCCCCCCCCCCCCCCCCACCCCCAACTGCAGATCATACAAAGCAACTCTAGTGGAATCCTAAACGATATGGAGCTAGAAATAAGCATCAATGATCCAGTTTAAGCTTGCACAAATAATTTTCAGTATTTCTCATTTTAAAACTGTCAGTTTGTATCATAAATGGAATCAAAAGTTCATATTTGTTATTATTGTTTTTGTTCCTTACTTTGCTCATGCATCATTCAAAAAGCACTTTTACAGTGGACTTATTTCAGTGTTACAATGATTAAACTGTATCACTTATTATACAACTTTGTATTGTGTACAATGATGTATAATCAAAATGTTTTTTTCTTTCTCATATATGGCTTTGGGTGATGCACATGCTTTGCATTACAGTGTAAACTAGGAAATACATTGACGATGTATTTCCTAGCTTTGCATGTTTATGATTTTCTGTTATATTACAGTGGAAACAATGAATGAGACTCTGGCCGCTTTATACAATATCACTGATTTCCATAGTGGTGAGTGCTACTGGTTTATACCCATTCAGCCTCCTTCAGTGTGAACCCAGCCCTGTTTTT
>VUQJ01030933.1:42789-53217 GCA_015108635.1 Andinoacara biseriatus
CTGTCTACCAGTGTAATGCTTCCAATGACTTTGGCTACCTCTTGGCGAATGCTTTTGTCAGTGTTCTTGGTGAGTTAAAACACATTTAATTCATATTAGGACTGTGTAATGCAAATCTTAAGTTAGAAGCAATTTGGAAAGTGACCAAGTTTACCAAGCATCTTCTCTTTTTTCTTTAAAGCTGAACCACCAAGGGTGCTTACTCCACCCAACCAAGTGTACCAGGTCATCACAAACAACCCTGCATTACTCCACTGTGCTTCCTTTGGCTCACCGATACCAACCATCACATGGTAAGACTCCAGTTATCTCATTTTGAAATATTAGATTTCAAAGCTAAGACGCACTAGATTTTACTCAAACTGCCTCGGTTGTTGTTTCTATGCAGGTTCAAAGACGGTCAGATCAGCATTAAGAACACTGACCCGTATGTGATCCATGAGAACGGTACACTGGAAATCAATGTAGCCCAGCCACTAAATAGTGGAAAGTACACCTGCATTGCCGGTAACAACCTTGGGATCAAGGAGAACCATGTCTTCCTGGAGGTTAAAGGTCTATAGTCTAATCACAACTCATAGTGATATCAGTAGTTCAACTCTTTTTCATCAGTGCACATTAGATCAGCCATTAAGTCATCAAGCTGTGACCTAATGGCTACAAGAGTGGTTCATCTTTTTTACGTTGCAGAGCCCACTCGTATCCTGAAGCAGCCAGAGTACAAGGTGGTGCAGAGAGGAATGAGCGCTGTGTTTGAGTGTAAAGTCAAGCACGACCCTTCCCTAATTCCCACCATGACCTGGCTCAAAGACAAAGGAGAGCTGCCTGATGATGAGAGGTACGGCCGACCTTGAGATTGCACTTATGTTCATATTCTAGAAACGCATGGTGTTATTTAGGATAAAAATGTATTCCTTGGTAATACTTTCAGGTTCGAGGTGGATGCTGACAGTCTGACCATCAAAGACGTGAGCGATGAGGATGAAGGCACTTACACTTGCATCATGAACACGACTCTCGATGAGGACTCAGCCAGTGCCATGCTGACTGTTGTCGGTACATTCCCACCTTTATGTATTAATGTATTTATCATTTATCTCTAACACACACACCCAGATTCTTTTTCTCTTCTGTCCTGCTTCTGTTGTTTGTTCTTTCCCAACTGTAAGCCTTTAGTGCATTGAAAGTAGTTGTTACTCCTCAAGCTTTAGTTACCTTCCTAAAATCACATTACCATGGAGATCTTTTTGCTGTTTCTTAAATGTCTCTCCTTAACTTTTAACTTCTTGAACTTTGCTCCTGCTTTCCGCTGTCAGAGGCAACTCCTACTCCTGCAGTTGTCTACGGTAAACAATGTCCACAATGTCGCATTTTGTAGCTTCCATTATTTTCACTTGTGTGTATCATTTGGATACTTCCATAAGTACTTTCATGTTGTACATTACTTATGTGCAAAGTATTACAATTTTGACAGGCTGCTGTTGTCTCGAATCAAACATAAAACCACTTACTGAAAGTTTCACCTGCTGTTGTCACACTAGCTACTGCATTTTGTGGACTTTTGCAACTTTGCAGTACATCTAACAAAATGGAGGACATAATTTTAACACACATAAATATTAAATTTTTATGACCCATTAAGGTAACACAAGATTTTACGTGCAACACCTGAAAAAAATCTGTCGCTGTTAGCTGGCTAGCTAGCTAGCACCGCCATCATCATCGCCTTATCTTTTCCATTATTCCAAGATAATATCCAAAGTGTTGCTGGGCTACTTGGCAATTATTGGTATAATGAAAATATAGAAATATAAAAAAGTTTGGAGGGGGGGTTACACTGCAACAGCTGGTACGTGTAAGAATCATTCTGTAGCAACAGGAAAAAAAATTAAATGGTTCCCTTCAAAGCTTTGTTTACACTCGCTTTCACAAGATGATACGCTGCAGAAACAATCATAAAAACTAGCATGAAACAGACCAAACTTTTTGCCAGTGATGTAGACTGACTGTAGCTGATCCACAAACTTTAGACTGTTATGAGTACAACATCTACTACTAATTGAACATTGCATGTAGCTGTTTAGTATGAACTCACTTAAGCACTCAAACTAGCAAGTGCAGGTGTGGAAGTGCATGATTTGTAACATAGTATCAGTTATGATTACATTAGTTGGTCTTATATTTATTTATGTGACTTTATTAAGTCCTGCCTTACTTGTATAGAATACATGTTAGGATTGTAAAAGTTTTACTTCACAGTTGATCATCAATACATTTCCACATCTGTGGCGCACCCATGCAAGTGTTTTTAATTTTTAGACCTCTCCTAAGGACTGTGTGGGTGTAGTCTTCCTTATTTTTAAATAAGGAAGACACAGTTTAATGATATAATCATGCCAACAAAGACTAGTAGTTTTAATTGTGGAAAGGTATTGAGTAGGTTTCCAATTTTATATTGAAACAGAAGCAAACAGGTACCTTTCTGTGGTTCTAAATTTCTCATTTTGTTTGCAGAGAAACCCGACCCTCCAACTGACCTGGAACTGACAGACCAAACAGAGAGGAGCGTCCAGCTTACCTGGACCCCGGGAGATGAGAACAACAGTCCTATAGAGAGTATGAGACTCTGTGTTGGAGTAGTTTAATAATCATGAGCAGTAAAATATATATGTGTTTCTACTATTAAACACATCCTTGAATCAGAATCTTTTATCTTCTCCAGAATTTGTGATCCAATACGAGGATCTTCTCCACCAGCCAGGAGTTTGGACCAACCTGACAGAGGTTCCTGGCTCTAGCACCACAGCACAGCTGCACCTTTCTCCTTATGTGTATTACTCATTCAGAGTGGTGGCTAAGAATCAGGTTGGCTATAGTGAGCCAAGCTCGTCCTCGCGTCAATATAGGACCAACCCTGCAGGTAAAAGTCACCAAAAAATAGAAAAATGTTAATTATGTTACCATGAAAATATTTTCAGACTGAACCAGGACTCTTTGGTTTTCCCAGCTCCAGATGAAAATCCGTCAGGTGTACAGGGAGTAGGAAAAGAGCCAGGAAACTTGGTCATCTCCTGGACAGTAAGATGGCTTTAATTAGTCCCTTTGTCTGTTAGCCTAAGTGTATTATATGGATGGACTATACTAATATTAATTAAAATTGCTCAAATTGCTCTCTGTGAAGCCACTGACGGGGTTCCAGTCCAATGGGCCAGGTCTGGAGTATAAAGTGCAGTGGAGACAGAAGGATGAGGAGAAGGAGTGGTCAGCACAGAATGTGGCCAATGTATCTCAATGGGTTGTGACTGGAACTCCAACCTACGTGCCCTATGAAATCAAAGTTCAAGCTTTCAATGATTATGGCAATGGCCCTGAACCTGAAGTGGCGATTGGGTACTCTGGAGAAGACTGTAAGTGCATTTTGTTTAAATAATAACCACAGATGTGGAAAGTGAAGAAAGATGAAGCAGATTGAGAATTTTGATAATAAGCGTGTATTGTTTGAGGTTTCAATAGGTTCTATAGCTTTTGTCATTTTATTTTATAGTATTGTGCAGTGTGTTAGTCATAAAGTTATGTTACATAATATAAAACCTTACTATATTTACTATTACAACTTATTACTGCTTATTAACTTATTACTGCTTCAACTTAATTAACATTTCATATTTTCTGTTTTTCAGTGCCTTTGTCTGCTCCAGAGAGTGTGCAGGTCATGGTTCATAACAGCACACTGGCAGAAGTACACTGGGAGCCTGTATCAACCCCCTTGGTCAGAGGAAAACTACAGGGATACAAGGTATTGTTTGAGAAATGGTTACTTATCCCACCAGATGTCAAAATAAATGTTCGAAGCCTATGATGTTAACATAAACTGTGAATACAACCAACACTGTACGGTCATACAATAACAAGTTCAAAATAGTCCTTCTTCAGTTGTTAGGCCCCCTTTTGCCTTCAGAAGTGCCTCAATTCTTTGTGGCATAGTTTCAACAAGGTGTTGGAAACAGTCCTCAGAGACTTTGGTCTATATTGATATGACCGCTGCCCATTTTGCAGCTGCGCATCCAGCTCAAAGTATGCCAAGCCACACCATTTCACCACCAGCAGCCTGAACCATTAATACAAGGCAGGTTGGATCCACGCCTTCATGCTGTTTACGCCAAATTCTGACCCTACTATCTGAATGTTTAAGCAAAAATTGAGCCTCATCAGACCAGGCAACATTTTTCCGATCTTCTGTTGTTCAATTTTGGTGAGCCCATGAGAATTGTAGCCTTAGAGTCCTGTTCTTAGCTGATGGGAGTGTCAGCCAGTGTGCTCTTCTGCTGCTGTGTGTTCAGAGATGCTCTTCTGCATACCTTGGTTGTAACAAGTGGTTATTTGAGTGCCTGTTGCCTTCCTATCAGCTCGAGGCAATCTGGCTGTTCTCCTCTGACCTCTGGCATCAACAAGGCATTTTCACCCAGGGAACTGCTGCTCAGTGGATATATGTTCTCTTTTTTGGACCATTCTCCGTGAACTCCAGAGATGGCTGTGTGGGATAATTACTGTAGATCAGCTGTTTCTGAAATACTCAGACCAGCTTATCTGGCACCAACAAATACGCCCCATTCAAAGTCACTTAAATCACCTTTCTTCCCCATTCTGATGCTCAGTTTGAACTGCAGCAGGCCGTCTTGACCATGTCTACATGACTAAATCCACTAAGTTGCTGCCATGTGATTGGCTGATTATATATTTTTGGATTAACGAGCAGTTGAACAGGTGTATCTAACAAACTAGCTGCTGAGTGTATATCTAAGTGAGTGTAGCATTGGAAATAATAAAACTATTTAGAGGATTTTGAAGGAGATTCAAAAGTCTTTTCTCTGATTTCTTTAATGATTGTCACTCTGCTAAGCCACTTGTATTGATGTGGAACCTGGCTGTAACACTGCAATGAATCAGACTAAACTTTCACTCTTGGTCTGTTTCCTCCAGGTATATTATAGCCGTCAGCGTGGTTTGCATGAGACAAGAGAGGAGCCTGATCAGGAGGAGCAGGTTTTGACTTTCAGTGGGAACCGAAGTGAGGGACGCCTGCCCGGCCTCCAGCCTTACAGCATCTACAATCTCTTTATCAAAGTCCTTAATAACAAAGGAGAAGGGCCTCCCAGCCCCAGCAAGACATTTGAGACACCTGAGGGAGGTGTGTATGGCTTCAGGTCTGCATGCACATCCAGAGCATCAAGAATCAAAACACTTGTACTGCAATAGTATGTCAAGTCCCTCCAAATTTTAAAATGATGACAACAGTTTGAATGTTGCTATACTACAAAATCTTAAATGTACATACAGTATTAATACTAGTAGTTATATTTTACCTCCTGCAACTAGCACCATTGGCTCTGCTGTCACAACCCCTAACAGTCATACAGGCCCATGTACTTCTCCATATAGCCACCATCATATGCTCTTAAAATACAAAACATTTCACGCCGAATCCCACGAATGGTCGTGTAACCAGCCGACCCTGACTTAATTCTGGTTTTGTTTTCAGTCCCAGGGCCTCCTTCTTTTCTGAATGTAATCAACCCTGGTTTGGAGTCTCTCACTGTGGAATGGGGCCCACCAATTAACAACAATGGCCGCCTCACTGGATACACTCTGAAATACCAACCAGGTAGGCTTTGCAGTACCCTGGCAGTACTTTGAGTATTGCCATTTGTGCTTTACTCACCTCAACCCTTTTCCTTTCAACTTTCATCCTGGCATTTTTCAAATCCTGACCGTTTCTCACCATCTCTACAGTCAACAATACCAGCGAACTGGGACCAGTCCAGGTCATGACCTTTCTAGCCAATGAGACCACCATTACACTGAGCAACCTGAACTCCAGCATGCTCTACAAGTTTTACTTAAGCGCAAAGACAAACAAGGGCTCTGGCCCCATCATCACAGAAGAGGCTCTCACAGTCATGGATACAAGTGAGTCCTCTATATATGAACTTGAAGTTTAAGTGTTTAGCTCAAGTGCAAATTAGAAGCTCAATAGGAAGAAAACCTTATAAAGCAGCCTAATAGTGGCCACAGTGCAGTGACAGATATTAGGATATCCTGTAAAAATGGCAACCCTGAGGAGGCTCTGTCTCTTTCTCTTTCTCTTCTCCTTGAAGCTCGTACTCGGCCCACTGTAGAGGCGGGCAAAGGTAACCCAAGTTTGCCACTGGAAATATCTGCATGCTAATGACAGTATTAGATATGAGAAACAAGAACAGTCCTAGCATAGATTTCACATTTATTTTACTTTACCCTGCATGTTAAGATAGTCCAACAACTACAGAGAAACCATGCTTATTCTTATCCATCCTATTCCGTAAGAATAGGGTGTTTTTACTGTAACACGGTATGAATTATGGGATTTTTTTTTTTTGGTGTAAGACTTTTTCTTTGGTCTTTTTGTACGCCCCTTCTCTAAATGAACATGGTTTCATTAGAATCCTTTTGCATGATGCTCGTGAGTGAATGTGTTTGAATTCCAACGCTAACCCTGTGCTTATAAATGATGTAGAAATTTATTTGAACCAGAGATGCATGCTGCAGAGTTGCTCATTTTCCTTTGTGTAGATACAGTGTCGGATCAGGTGCTTAGTTTATCTCTCAGGATTAAGAAGTGTTGCAACTTGTTTTAACTCTCCGTGTCAGTACTGTATGCGGTCTGCTGTCATGAGTATGTATGTATGTTGTCTCACTCTTTTCCGTGTTCTTTCAGGCCCCACAGAGCCCCCTCACCCAACTTCCCCCATCACTCAGTCTCTGACTTCCCCGTTTCACAAGGGTACAAGCACTCCCTGTGTCCCTTACTCCTTCCCCTAGTATCTCCCCATAAACTCAGCACTGCAGAAATGCTCCATCTCAGTAGTTTCAACTTAGCACCAAAGACAGGAAACGATGGTGAATATTCTCAGGAGCTGACTTCACTCAGATGTGATTTAGTGACGGTAATTCTTCATAAGGATTTGTACAACACTCAAGGTGGGATTGAAGTGCAGACTTTCAGCTAGGATTTAAGGGATTTAACAAAAGTATTATATTACCTGTTTAGAAATTATGGCCATTTTTATACATAGTCCCTGTAATTCCTAAACGGTTAATGCAGCACTGTTGTTAAAGTCCTCGAACAGAAGGTGAAAGTCTGCACTTTAATCACATCTTGACTGTTTGATTTAAAAATCCACATTTTCCACAATCCACATTGATAGTAATATCAATTCCACCTGATTTGTGGTTTATTGAGATGGACATTTTTGTAGCGGCTAACCTGACCTGTTTGATAATGTAGCAGAAGTTTATAACTGCAGGACATTGAGATTGTTTTTTAATAGTTCTCTTGATTTTATTGCTGCTAAAGCTACAGTAATTTGTAAACTTATGACTTTTAAGTTTCAAGGAATAAATGTTCAATTTACATATGAAACCAAAATGTAACTACAAGGGTCCTGTGTGGTGCACCTCACCAGTTTTAACATGCACGCACTGGTATATTGTCCTGGAGAATGTGGCAGGGCATAGATGTGGACACTGATATACTTTGGCTGCCGAGTAATATTTTAAGAGTTTTATTCCAGATTACTGTAATTTAATGAACTGATGTAGGTGACTTTTTAAAGTGTGTACTTTCTGTGTTTTGAATTTAAAAAACAAACACATTTTTTTGTCTCTCTCTTGTGCCCAGCGCCTTCTGTAGGGCGTGTTTTTGGCACAGTTAACGCTTCAGTATCAGAGGACAGTGCAGTGATCAGTTGGGAATACTTTGGACATCATAAGAATGTATATGTGGAGTATATTGTTGAAAACAGTAAGACTTCCTCTTGTATTTCAAAGCATCAGTGCATGTCTTGGCTGTCTTTAACTGACTACATCTGATCCGTATTTAATTTTGAAAATTAAATATTTATCCCAGAAGCGTTCTGAATCTAATTCCTCTCCACTGCACCGATTCCAGGTAATGAGGAGTGGAAAAAGGAGTTTGCAAATGGTTCACACTCGCATACAATAAAAGGTTTAAAGCCGGGAACTTCCTATAGGGTGAGAGTGATAGCTAAAGGTGCAGCTGACTCGACAGTCCACAGCACAGACGAAATGTTGGTTACAGTGCCAGGTGAGGCAGCATGCCTCAACATAGATGGAGTTTTTTTTTTTCTTTGCCTGCTTCATCATTTTTTATTTTTTTATTTTTGTCAGCACTGATTCATCATCAAATTTAGAGTGTTACACTCAGACATGAATGTACGGTAGTTAGTCAGCGTACAAGCATGTCAGGAGTTGGCATCTGTAGCTGTTGGTTTAATGCATGTCATTTAAAGTCATCACCGCAAGGCCCATTGTTCACTGTTGTAACAATACATTTTGTTGTTTTTTCAGTTTCTAAGAGCACAGAGGATCAGAACTACTAAAATAAAAAAATAGTTGCGTTTCCACCTTTCAGGCAGCTTAGCATCTTCATCTTGCAAATGAGTGATTATCCATCTTAGCTAACACCTCACTTCTCCTGCAATCTTCACCAATGTGAAAAGTTACACCCCCACATTACACACTTTGAACAATCAAAAGCAAGAATGTAACTGAAAACCAGAAATAGTTTCGTCTGGGTGAATAAACAGGGAAATGGAAAGGTGTGTATGTAATAAATGAATACAATTTAATACAATTGAGTAGAAGATCAATGGAAAAGTACAAACAGAAGGAAACACTCACTATACTACAGCTCTGCCTGACAACCACCTAACACTGGGCAAAAATCAAAGACCAAGCAATACAGTAGCATGGGCATGTACTAGTTTTATAACTTTAGTAATGTCTGTATTTATTTTTTTGTGCTATCTTTCATGCATTAAAGACTATAATAATTGATTTAAAGTCATTTATTCATTTATTTTTTAATTTTGGCTGTTTCGGTCCTCCGTATAAATCATATTGCATATTAACCCATTTCACACTTCCATCATGTGTTTACAGCTTCAGATAATCTAATTGTTGCTCAACATAAGAGGAGTGTTTGACTGTTTTAGGAGCCTAGTTGTAAATTATAGCTGACAATTGTGTTTACTTTGTTTCTATGTACTTCTCTTCCCTTTTCTGTCTTTCTTTGTGCAGCTGTAGCCAGCCGGCAGGTAGACATTGCTACCCAGGGCTGGTTTATTGGACTGATGTGTGCCATCGCTCTCCTCATCTTGGTGCTTCTCATAGTGTGTTTCATCAAGAGAAACAAGGGTGGCAAATATCCAGGTAAACCACACAATATCTGTGTACATTAAGAATCCAAGCCTGCTGGCAGGGACAAGTGGAAATTTAAATAAAATACTGTGAAACTGACAGTGAAAGAGAAAGAAGACGCTCACCAAGACCCAGAGATCCAGCCTATGAAGGAGGATGATGGGACATTTGGAGAGTACAGGTGAGAGATGTTCTTCACTCAGAAAAGCATGCTTAAAATAGACCAGAGCAGAGAGCAGAGTATATGAGAGTTCTCTTTTTAATCATCCATTTGTGTCCTGACTGGGCTGTTTATATATGTAGAACATTTTACCAGGTTGCAGAAACACTCCCCCCACCAGACTCGATTACCAAACACTCCACAGAGGCAAGGCCAAATCCAAAACTACTCTCACATTGACCAACTTACCTGCACACTGCCCAACTAATATAAAAAAAAACTTTTCATATTAAAGTATGTCAATTTTAACAAGTTATTTAATCTCTGACCACTTCAATTGCATACTAACTGCTCCTGAAAGAAGCGAGAAAGTACTTGCCATTAATAGTTCTAGTTTTTTCATCACTTTTACCTTCTAGAATGATCGAATGGAAGATCTGATCTTCAAGGCTTTGCAGGAATTTAGTTGCATGGTGTATTTTATTTTATTTTTTTTCTAGGCTTTTAATGTGGTTGTCATCGTGCTATCAGCGTCATTGCGTGCATGCCTCGTCTAGCAAAACGCGCTGTCTGTGTCTAAAAAAAGCACATAAAGAAACAGGCACTCACTGTGGCTCATGAATTGCTTTTCATATGTCCTTCCACTTTTATCTTTCTGTTTTGTTTTTTGGGGTGGGGGGTTTAGGTCGATGGAGAGGTAAGACGAGATGTGATAAAAGCAGCATGCAATTCATGCAACCTATAAAACCTCCTTAAGTTTCTGATTAAAGAGAAAGTGCAGGCAGAGACTACTGTGTCATCATGCTCATTATAGTACCAGCATTAACACTACAAATTTATCATTTAATATTACTGCTTGAACTGCCTCTAGCTTCCTTCGTGTTATTGTTTTAATAATAATAATAATAGTGATAGCAATTTAAACTCAAATACACTTGTAAACAGTGTTGAAGTACATGTATGACCTTAACTGCAGAGCTGTCATAGTACTGAAAAAAAAAAAAAAATCAAAG